>OX359277.1:46602637-46887637 GCA_947179155.2 Hedera helix
ACTTCTACAGAACCAGGACTAGATATACTCTGATATGGTTTCTGAAACTCGCTAAAAGCTGTAGAACCTGCAACCTGAGTAGTATTGGAGTTGGGACTATGAGTCAAAGTAGAATAAGATCCAGGTGACAACTGTAAAATGGATCCTTCACAGTGCCTGCCCTGAAACTGATAAAAGCACGATTTCAAATTGAAGCTCGTAAAAATGCTCCATAACCTACATTTGTCAATGCCAGTTACAGAACCCATGAAAAAAATATATTGATATAAAATTTTAGACACACCATTATAGACAAAATACAGCATAAGCAGTCCTTTGGTGTCCTAATTTATTTATGGTCTAGTTATTTATGGGATTTCAGAATGTTCTGAATAGGATATGCCCATGAAATATTTGACACTTATCCATGCATAGCAGCCTCTAGCTAAATGGAAATAGAACTACGGGTCACAAATTATGAGAAGATACAATATGGTTAATATATAATATTATATATTGAGGCATTAAAATGGTAAGAATATCTAGCATTTTGGTTTGATGATTATGTAAGAGAGCAAAAGTAAGTATAGTGGCTTGTCACCTCAGTTATATCTCTGTAATGAACAAGAACAATGTGCTCATTTGCTCTGCCGACAAATGGAAAAGAAAAATAAGTAAGTAAACATGATCAGTGCAACAAATAAAGAAATAAAAAACCAAAACAATTGATGAGTGACAAAAATAATCAAATTTGTTATTCAGTGCATGAGAAACATACAAAAAAAAATGTGTCAAAATGAGAACTGCATTTTTTATACAATCTGTCCTTAACAAGTAGGTGTCATGTAAATTTTGGCAGATCTTACAACAATAAGAAGTATCAAAAATTTATCAGCGAAGGGATGTAATAAACTCACGGATCAAGCATCCAATAGCTACGTCTCTGAAAATTGGGATTGAGCTCTCCATGTGCATAATAACAGTTTAAAGCTTCAGCATTTCCAACCTATCCATAAAGAACGATATTTGGTGAAATATCCTTACTTAAAATGAAAAGCACCATAAGGAGACCACTCCACTTTGTACAAGATCAAAGTGCATCATCATAGCGCAGACATCAGTAGACAAGTTATATTTCTGTACACATGAAAACCTCTGGGCATGCTAACAACAAATATAAAACTTTAGTGTCTAGTGGTTTGCAATATCCTAAGTGGACCATTCAACATTCAAAATATGTGTGTCCAAAGCAACATGATGAATTAGGTGTACAAGATTGTGATAAAAGGAAATATAAAATAACACAACCCTACTTCACTTGATGCTCACAGGCTTCCTTGTACAATTCTTCCAAGTGAAAGAGTATAATACCAGTCATAAGAAGTCATTTGATGTGAACTTATGTCATCGAACTATCCTGTTGCAGTTACCCCCCAAGCCTCCACACACAAAGAACCCATTTTAAATATAGAATTGATCTTTAAAGTCCAATTGTCATGGATCTCGTCATGTCACTACAGAGTTAAGTATCACACACACATACCTGTTGCTGATCTTTGGTCATAGTGTTCCATATTGGAGGAAACATAAACTTACAAAAATAAATTATATGGATAGCATGATTTCGACAGCTGCTGTAGTGCTGTAACTAAAGTTAAACATCCATTCAAAAATTATGTATATACTCTCAAGACGAAGACTCAAGCATCAAGAGAAGTTTAACATCATTCACTCCTGAGAATAGCAGATCAAAGTGCCGAATGTAAAGAACGGAGTAAACCTTAAGCCGTTCATGTGCTTCACCAACAGTTCTTCCATCCTTCTTCCTACGCCAACTATGACCATCTTTACGGAAAAATCGAAGGACCCTCTTGTTAAAAAGAAACAATGATCCACCTGTTAAAACATCCATAAATTATACCTGACAAGACAACTAGGTAAATTTTCAAAGAAATGCACACTAGTATACAGATATTAGAAGGTTACTAGCTGGCTTTTGAGGGGGCTTGTCAGTGAGTTGGTGGTCCTCATAATTCTGCAATATGAAGAGCACTTCCGGCGGCTTCAGCCACCTGGTTTGAGCTTCTTGAACCAGATCACGGAGGTAATAACCTGAAATTTAAAACAAAATTGCAGCTGGATAACTTCTGCATTAAAAAAATCGTTGCTTTAAATGGCTATCACCAAAATTTTGTGCATTTACTAGGAAAAAACAACGTGACGGAAGCAAAGGCAAAGACTGATTAAGAAGCCTTTTGGATCTAACAAAGACCTAACAATTTCAAAGTACTTTTCTGATCGAAAACGTATTTCTTCATGTCTAAAATAAATTCAGCTTATCCTTTGGTTAGTTCTATAGCAAGCACAACATAGAATATGGTTTCAGTGTGCAAATCCCAAGCAAAGGTTTATTCCCTGGCTGGAGAAAGCTTAATGATGAATAATGCTTCTTCAGTGATAATGATCTAGAGACCTAGAGCAACTTTCTTTTCCTGTGATCTAAACAACAGTGTGGAGAGAGTTTCAAAGGAAGAATATTTTGATAAGAGGCAATGGAATAATATTCTCAACATGATGGACCAAAGAACTGAAGGAAATAGCATACCGTCAACAATTAGAAGAATAAGTTTTTGCCGCTATCTGCGATCATTTCCAGATAGAAAGCAACGATAGAATTTTAGAAGGAAGAATAAACTACCTAACATGATACTTGGATATTTTTGTTTACATCTTAATGCCTCTTAATGAACCCACGTCTAAATTGGTAAAAGAGGCAAATATTGTTTGTTAAAATTTTGTTTGCCTCTTAATCGGTAAGACATGAAATTAACTCTAAATCATTAAGAGCTGCCTCTTAATGAAATTTTTTTGGTAAGTTTTTTTTATATAAATACATGCAACAATATTATCTACTCATTTTTATTAAGTTGAATGTTTAAAATTATTAAATAAAATTTTATCCTTTAAAATGATAGAATAATACTATTAAGAGATAGCTCACTTTTTAGTTATCAAACAGTTTTTTAGAATCAGATAGCTATTGCATGCAGATGATCTAATTTATTAAGATATCTTAATCATTCAGTTTTATCAAACACAACCTGAGTTTCCTGTGACCGATACAAGTGAAATTGGCAGCGTGCAGCAACTGGGAAATAGCTGGTTAGTGCTGCGTTCATTTTTCCTTTTGTTCCGCTAGTTAGGTGAGTGGAGGAGGTTTTCTGTATAGCTGGTGAGGGATGTTATTTCTCTTAGTGGTTGTGCACTTGTGCTTTCTCTGTAATATCAGCGGTTCTTTTAATTAAAATTAATAAAAGTATGTTTTCTCAACCACACAAATATAAGCATATACATGGGAAGTTCAATCTAGACTCTAAGGTTATGCTTGTTTATAAAAAATATGCTTGAGATTAGACTATTTACCTTAATTTAATACTATTTTGCACTATTTAATCATTTGATGAGAGATTATTAATCCCTTAATGTTGGACTATTAGTCCGATAGTCATTTAATAACTTAAAATAAAAAAGACTATTAATCCCAAATTTCTCATGAGATTATATAATACCACATAAATAGTCTTAGGATTGATAAAAAAAATAATCCATAGGACTATTTAATCCCCCATCATAAAATAGTCCGAAGGACTATTAAATTAATACAAATAATCTAATTCAAAGTATGTTTTTTTGTAAAGAAACATAGCGTAATTGAAATATACTACTACAAACTCATGAACCATCTTCTAAAACAAGCATGTAAATTATTCAACCACTCTCAATAGTCTACATCTCAGTATTTTTAGTCAGTCTGCTGTAATTTTATTTTCCCACCAAAAAGAAAAGGTTGTGTTGTAGATAATTTCGGTTTCCAACAAAGTGAAGTTGATCTCTAATTGTAAGGTTATGTTACATATTCTCAGAGATGCCTCCACTGATTATTATTCCATAGAATTAACTAAACTCTAATGCCATTAATCATGAAAAAATATAGTGAAATTTAAAGAGGCCAGCAAAAAGCTATATAAACAAAAACAACCAGATCAGCAGAAACTAAGTAGAAGCATACGGATTAAACAAAGCTAGGCACACAGGGCAACAAATTTAAAAAAAAAAAAACAGAGAAAAATTGGCTGCCCTTACCAGACTGCATCCTTTTGGTAATCAAAATAAAATTGAACTCCGGATGAAATATAGAGAAAGCAATTCACTTGCTGTATTCGGTGTTCATTCCCAGAATCAGCAAGTGTTGTTGAGGATCCAAGGTTAAGCTACTTAAATCACCTTGCCTGCTTGATCAGAGAGTTCAAATCTATCAGGAATGGCGAGGGAGAAATTTCGCAGATGGTAATTTGACTTTGATTATCCGGGGCATTTTTCTTGTTGAGCCAAAATCCTGCCACGACGAAGACCCAATAAAGAATGAATAGGAAAGGCGACTTCACGCCGTAAATAGGCTGTTTATCTTCTCCCAAAGGGGCAGTACGAACAGGACAACTTGCAATACCAAAGTTGACCCTAAACATGTAATACTCCCATCTTCAAGGACAAAATAGAACTAGTTGGTAACTAGTAAAAAAAAGCCCACCTTGCTATTATCTCATAGATAATTGTAACAATTTTGAACAAGAACAATTTATAATCTATAATATAAAATAAAGCGATTTAAATTTTAAAATTTTAATATTTAATAGTCTCAAATTAATTTAAATTTTAACATCTAACACTTTAAAATTATTTGGAACTTTAACATCAAACGGTCACTAATCTATCTCTTATTTTTTCCACCAATTCAACATCTTTTTTAAAAAAATTTATTCACTCATATTTTTCGCCCAAATCAAATTCACCACTACTATAATAATAATAATAATAATAATAATAATAATAATAATAATAATAATAATAATAATAATAATAATAATAATATAGTAATAATAGTAATAATAACAATAATTATTATAATAATAGAAATAATAATAATAATAATAGTAATAAAAATATTAATAATAATAATAATAATAATAATTAAGGGTGAGCATGGTGCGGTTTGAAATTCAAACTGCACATAAAATCGCTTAGGTGCGATTTAACAAATTCAAAATCGCTTGTATTTGGTGCGATGCAATTTTGAATCGTGTGGTGCGGTTTCATTTGGTGCGATTTTTGTTTTAAAATCAATTGAAATAATTAAATTTTATATAATTTAAATTGACAATTTAGCATAACACAATATTAAATATCACTATGATAACACACAATCACACACAACTTTACTTATAATGACAATGTTTTGTCTAAACAAAAGAAAATAGATGTTATCTTCTTACATATAAAAATTCTAAACATAGATAATTACAATTTGAAATAATTCCAAAATATTTGTACATTACAATAATGCTTTTTGATATGCTCTATTTTGATAGTATATGGTGCGGTGCGGTGCGGTTTATTATATGCGATTTTGCCTAAAAATCAAACCAAAATCGCTTTTGCGATTTTTCAACCCAGCTAAAACCGTCACATAATAGTGCGATTTTAATTGGTGCAGTTTGTGCCATTTTTGGTGCGATTTCGAGGATAATTCGGTTTCTTGCTCACTCCTAATAATAATTATAATAATAGTAATAACAATAACAATAATAATTATTATAATAGTAATAATAATAATACTAATTATAATTATAAAAATAAAAAAAATTGCACGTAAACAACACGGGTCACCCTTTTAGCATTGACGCTCTTTTCTTATTTTTTGGGTATTGCGGGCGTTATATTTCCACATGTAAATTGATTTGGACGAGAAATCACATGAACGGTTTAGATTCATTCTAATTGATTTGTAAGTTATTTTAAGTTGCAAAGAGTCTTTAGATAATAGGGTATTTTTGAAATTTTAATTTACGCCGGTGCCTTCAGGCAGGGGCAATTACGTGTCTTCTCTTTGGTATTTTTGCGGGCTATATCGAGAGCAACTATTGTAGTAGGCTCTGACTCATAGTATGAGAATCTTTTGTCCAATTTCAAGAAAAAAATATAGAGAAAAAAAATGTTATGGTGATGCGATTTAGTTGGTGTTATGACAATACTTTTTTGGTTGGACTTCAATAACTCGTTTTTTACTTTTGGGTATATATGCAAAAGTCTTTCTTTTGAATTTTTACATCTTTTTTTTTCTCATTGCCCTTTTTTCAAAGGAAATACTATTCATGGATCATATTGATTGATTGTTAGATATACTAGAGGCAAATAAATGTTGTCAAACTTCTCATTCCGTTTTCTCAATAAATGAAATGTGTGTGGGATACCCGAAAATACTATATTACACAAATTTGTGTCCGCTATAGTCAATCAATTAATTGCTCAAACCTGCTAAGAACTAATTTTAAGTTGGGAATGAGTAGCACATTAATATTTGCCTAAAAAAGAAACTATGACTAGATTGAGTATCAATTTTTTTGTATTAATGGTTGGACTCTTAGTTCTATTATAGAACTGAGAGTTCACAACAGTTTTAGATTTTTCAATCTATAAATATTGGATACAGTATTCAACTGTTATATTAGTTGTACCGTACCTTCAGACACGTGTTATCCCTAGTATATTCATATTCTGGGCAACATCAAAATTAGGATGACTCAATATTACTTACTTTTAGCCATTAGGAATTTATGATTAATTGAAGGATATTAAAAATATATATAAAATATTGCTGCTACTTTTTATCAAAAAAATTGATTTTTAGATTGCAAAAAGAAATAAACATCTAGACGGAAACTTGAAAAAAAGGAAAGAAGAATAAAATGAAAACCTAGTTGAAATAATCTTTTACCTTCTAGAAAGATTAAACATATGAATAGGTATATATTAATTATATATTCATACGCTTGTTACTAGCCTGCCTTGTAGTATCTATTACAACCAACATGGCTAACACAGGAACCAAGGGCAAGAGAGGAAATCACATGAAAATTTGGTAATAGCCTGTTATTGCAGCAAAGTTGACAGCTAGGCAATCCAAGTGCTGATTGGAAATAGCCAATAATGTGAGGGGTACGGTTGTAATAGATCTTCTAGAATTCTATATTGGTGATTATGTAAGGCACCACATTGTAAAAGGCAGGATTCATCGAATGAAAGAATTAACTCTATCGTCTCCTATGTCTTTCTTCCTTCTCTAAATTTCTTGCTCAGTCCTTCGTCTCCTATTTCTTCTATTCCTTTTTTAAATTTATGCTTAATCTAGCTGCAGACTTTAAAGGGCAGCATTATTGGTGCTTTCATTGAGAGATGAAAAAATGACTGAATATAATCAGATGAAACAATTACTGGAACTACTTAATTGACAAATCTCCTAGATTACTCAAACCTTCGCTCAACAATTTCAACAAACATGTACTGCAATTATGCAAGAACAAGTGGATCCTATTGTTGTTGAGGAGGGAGATAACAAAGGTTTTCAGACGGTAATTGAAGGTCCAAAACAACAAATTCATCAATTTCCCAATCAATTAATTCATGACAAGGTGCAGCAAGAGGGAGATTTATTTGTTGACGAGGCAGGAGATCATGAGGTTGTTCTAGCAAAACTAGAATATTCAAATCCACCTGTTCATCAAGTGTGCAATGAATTGGTTCATGATATGCTTCCCAGGCACGCGGACAACTCTATGGTACAGGAGTTCTGTGTAACTAAAAATGAATTTAATATTGCTAACGAGGTGTTCGACAAAAGTCCTGAACGCAGCTGCACTTAACCCAGATCCCCCGATGATTATGATCCTATTATCCATGAAGAAGAAGAAGAAGAAGAAGAAGAAGAAGAAGAAGAGTGTCCAAAGCTTGCCGAGGGGTTTTATGAGACTGAATGTGTGCGCAAAAAAAGGGTTCGCAAAGGTCAAGTCCAATATCTCATCAAATGGCATGGCTGGCCAGAGACTGCCAACACTTGGGAACCTTTTGAGAATATAGTGTCATGTTCTGATATTATTGATGCATTTGAAGAGAGCTTATGACTGGGGAAACATCGATCATCACGCAAACGTAGGCACAAGTCTAGGGTTTTTACTTCTCAAGCTAAGAAGAAGCCACAGAGTTCTCCTACTGCAGCTACTAATAATATTCCAGTTAGGAGAGTCGGGTTTATTGAGGAGCCTTTCCCTCTCTTGATGATGAGACTAATATAGGGGGTTATCAACAATGTTGGAGCAGCTGATCAAGGAAATGAAAATTAATCTGTTACTATTACTCTGCAAGTTGAAGGAAAAGAGCAAAATGAAATGCATGTAAAACTCAGTGAATCCAAAGGTGTAGCAGTTACCAATGAGGGCAATGTGGATGAGTTGGCTGTAGATATCCAACAGTTGGAGACATCAGAAATAATTCGCTTTGTGAATGGGTAGGCAAAGGTAGATGGAGAGGAATCAGTTCAGGCTGGTCACGATATTCATGTCTATGTGGATTTCTTATGTACCTGTATTAAAATGTGCCTTTGTGCAACCCTATGCAAGTAACTGTTTATTATCCAGTTCATGATATATGCTAATTGTGTATTAACTGCAATGCATAAGAAGTATGAAATATTCATAAAATGAAAAGCATAAAAAACACGATGCATATATATAAAATGCAAAGTATGTATAGCATATGAAGTATGTAATGTATTACGTGTTAACTGTTGAACTTGATGAGCAACAAAGTTGCTCATTTTTGTTTTAAATAAACGTTTTCAGCAAAGTCAAGGTTTCCGGAGGTTCCGATAAAGTTAAAGACAAAGATTGGCTAATGATTTAAACCAGTCAAAGCTTGGGTGTTGTAAATCCTATACGATAGAGAGAATTCTATACATTTTATGTAATAACTTGGTGTAAATTATACCTGTGAATGTTAAAGGTCAGGAAAACCGATAAATGTTAGTATAACATTTGAATACGCGAAACACTTACATTATTGCAAGTTGCAGAGAGCTAAGATAAGATTATACAAGAATGAAGAAATTGTTATGATTGTGAGGACATCTAAAATCAAGTATTGTAATAGACTAGATCATGATATATATAATATGAGTTGTATAAAAGTTTTATGCAAAGATTGCGATGCTGAGGCAATGTATCAAAGGAATATTATAATTTTTTTTCAATAAATGAGTTTTTGGCAATTAAATTATGTTATATGTTATGAAAAGGTTGTAAAATAATGCACAAGGTCGCCTGTAGCAAGTATAAAAATTTTTGGGGCACGACAATAACCTTTACGGCCATGAGGTCTGATGGAAAAGAGGTGATGGTGGATAACAAATATCTCAAGGCTAAGAATCCACTTCTGTTGATCAGCTTTTATGAGCGACATCTTTATTTTTAGGATATGAGAGGAGAGCTTGACGACACTGCTGCTTTCAAGAACTTTAAAAAGTGGGGCAATATTGAATTCCCATTACCCTTTAGAAGAGTTATGAGTCATACGGAGAACTGTATTCATGGGCTAGAAGAAAAGACTAGTGCATCTTTGAAGTTCACAATTCTAAATCCAAAGGGACAAACTTGGACTATGGTTGCTGGAGGAAGTGTCAGTGTCATCTATGCATATACTGTTGGAGATCTTAGTTATGTTGCAGAGGTTGGAAACTATACTGAAAATAGTGGAACACCCAATGAAAAGGAAATTTTACAATATGCTAGAGTTGTGATGGATCGTGCAACTGCAGAACTTGATAGCCAAAAGAGAGCCTTTGTGGTTGGTGGTGGAATAACCAACTTTACTAATGTCGCTGCTACACTTAATGGCATAATTCGTGCGCTGAAGGAGAAGGAATCAAAGCTTAAAGATGCAAAAATGCACATATATGTGAGGAGAGACGATCCAAATTATCAAAGAGGTCTTACAAAAATGAGAACCATTGGAGAGGAAATTGGCATCTTATTGAAGTGACAGTACTTGATCTGGATCCATGGTGTGCATGCCTAATCTTTTCACTGCCGACATTAATTCACTATGTGATGAGAAAAAGAATGGTCATTTGAAGAAATTGAAAAAAACAACAGAGAATTTGAAGCTCTCTAAGGCAGATTTGCTAGACTATGAAGGTCTTTATGCTACCATTGAGGGATGCAACAGTGTTTTCCATGTTGCCTGCCCAGTTCCTGGTACTCGTAAAGCGTTTAATCCTGAGGTAGAGATGATTGAACCAACCATAAGGGGTACCGTAAATTATACAACCAAAAAGGTTCAAGTCATTATAGGAACAATAGCGGTTGGAGTTCCCAGTGGCACTCTCTCCTATTTTGAATTATAAAAATAAAAGAGTGGGGGGCAATATTGGGATATGATTTATTGGACCTTGCATTTTAACTTTGGGCCAAAGATTATTTAATGTGAGAATTGGGTTGGGTTATTTTTATCCACCCTGATGGGCTTTGATGAAGATGTCACGTTTTCACTCATACAGGGGTGATGGGACTTCTAGCGGTGCATGGATGAATATATACAAACGATCTCCCAAACGAATAAGGAAATGCTTTCTTACATGCAAAACGAGAGCTATCAAATATCTTACATTCATTCTAGCATATATTTTGGTTCTCCATTGTGACGTTAATCACCTGTACTTATTCTTACTCCGGAGCATCTCCGGACGGCCCAAGCCGTGACTGTTCTGTGGGGTGTTTCACGGTTTGTTAAGTGTACAGGTATCTTGTTATCAGGTGATTTCGATAAGAGAACGATAGCTGCCATGATGGTTGGTAGTATTGAAGGCAAGCAACTTAGGGAACTATTCAAAGTACATGTTGGAGAACAACAGCTAGGAATGTTGAAGTTGGTAACTATTAACAGGCAGGTTAATCATCACATCTCATTTTACACCTTCTTTGGTGGTATTATTAGTCTCCAGTTTCTATCTTCAAACTCTGTCTCTGTTATGGGTATTGTGCAATTTTTCGGAATCTTAACTGAGTGCATTAACAGCCCCATTAGAGTGGACATATGGGAAAATAGTAGCCCTCTCTGTATTTTGGTAGGTACTACTAATTTCTTATACCCAAAATTTTTGGATGCCATTACGGAGTTGAATAAATTGGTCTATGTTATTTTTTAGGATAAGCACGAAGGGCGTACAAGTGTTTGTGTGATTGGCAAGTGTGGAGCTGTGGGTGATGCCAAAAAGGATAGGCTTAAGAGAAATACAGAGACATGGAATTCGGTGATTTCAAGTTATATTCACAAAGCCAACGGAGGATGCTGGGAGATTATAATAACACATGCATGTTGGCCTAGACATGAGCCATCTCTTAGCTTTGGAGAGCATTGTTTTGAAAGGCGGTATTATCTAGTTTGGTTCATCGCATTAACAAGCAACTTTCAAAGTTGGTTAGTCCAACCACTTGCCATCTTAGCTACCAGAAAGAAGTTCATCAACAATCATTGGGAGTCCCAGGTCCTCATACATTGGGAAGGTTTACCACTGGAAGAAGTCACTTGGATTTCTTCTGTGACAGTTTAAAAATACCTATCCTAATTTTCACCTTGAGGACAAGGTCTCTTAAAGGGGTGGGTATTGATACAACCAACATGGTTAACACATGAACCAAGGGCAAGAGAGAAAATCACAAGAAAGTTTGATAATAGTCTGTTATTGCAGCAAAGTTGACAGCTAGGCAATCCAAGTGCTGATAGGAAGTAGCCAATAATGTGAGGGGTATGGTTGTAATAGATCTTCTAGAATGCTGTATTAGTGATTATGTAAGGCACCACATTCTGTATTAGTGATTCATCGAATGAAAGAATTAACTCCTTCGTCTCCTATTTCTTCTCTTTGTTCTCTAATTTTTTGCTCAGTCTAGCTACAGACTTTAAAGGGCATCATCAGTATCTCTGTGGCTCTGGCAAATGCATGATCGGACCTCAAATTGAATGGAAATAATCTTTGAATAGGATTGACTTAATTCTTTTGCTGCTAGGCTATCTATGTTCATTAGTAATAAAGCTAAAATTAGGAATTGTATAGCCTAGCCTAGCCGCCAGTTGTGCAAAATTAAGCTTGTGAATATCATCAAGCTGTCGTGGTATAGTAGGAGGGGATATGGGTGTAGGAACTTTTGTTAGATAGTAATTAATTCTTGTTTTTAGCATCATCAGTGTGTGTGTGTGTGTGTGTGTGTGTATATATATATATATATTATTAGATTTCAAAGTTCTTTTTAAGGATATGATTTTACTTTATTATTATTCGGGATGAACAAACAAACAAACAAACTATAATAGGAGTAGTTCATTTCTTCTTGTGTTTTTGATCCCTGGCTGGCTGGCTGGCTGGCCAAAGTTCTGATTCGTTCTTCTGTGTGTTGTCAAACAGTTGTATATTTGCGCTTGTAAAAGTTATGAGGCTAGCATGTAATTCCTTAACCCAAGTAGGGACACAAGCTGTAATGGCAGTTAATTTCCCATAAGCGCCAGCAATACGAGATAATCCATCTGCGGCAGTGTTATCAACACCCCTTTTGTGTTGTATGTCATAGCTCAGTCCTAAGAGTTTACTTAATTAGCCATTTTAATTTGTTGCAACAGGGCTGTGACTCGTTGAGTAAGAAAGTACTTGAATACTTGGTCTGTTCGGATTAGAAAATGGTCAAAGCTGAGATATATAGTGGCGCCATTTAGCCACAGTACGTAGTTACTATGGCTAGCATCTCTTTCTCATAAGTTGAGAGAGCAGCATTCTTGGTACCTAGAGATTTGCTGAGGTAAGCAATGGGCTGCTCGTTCTGCATTAGAACAGCCCCAATAATACCAAAGTAGTCACTAGCATCTGTCTCTGATACGAAAGGTACCTTGTACTTTGGAAGTGCTAATACAGGGGTTGTAGTCATAGCCTGTTTGAGTTGATTGAATTTTTACTTACCAATTTTTATACACTATTACTAATAATTAAATATTCGTCTTAATTTCGACTTTCGTATCTAAAGTTGATTCTGCATGCATTTAGAATCTTTCAAATGCATAAACTAGATTTACAAATTATTTTTCATTCATTTTTTTTTAGATTAATATTTTAGATACAAGGACAGGGAGTATAACCTCACTGTTAAAATTATCAAGCGTCAAAAAATACTACTACTAATGAGTACTAAGAATGACAGAAGAAATATGAGAAACAGGTCATTAAAAAGATGCATCTTGCAATGCAATGAACAAGTTTAGACAAGAAAAACTTCCAGAACACCGGCTGCACTGAACAAGAAACGAAGTCCATCAATCAATCAATCTGCTTTTTTATCATCAGCAGTTTTTTCTTGGCGTGAAGCTCTTGCAGCTGCGGACTTGTCGTCTTCTGCAACCTTGGCATGTATCTCATTCTCATCCCTCTCCCTGAAATACCTCTCAAATGCTCTCGGGAGAAACCGGGGAATCAAGAATCCAAACAGATTGATTGAGAAATACACCAGATTCGCAACTGCTAAGCTCCTTCCAAACCAATACCATGCAACATCCTAAACCAACATCTCAGTCAATATATAGCCATGCCAAATTAATGCCCAAACCAAAGGAATTAATTAAATTGTACAGTGTTTGATATAAAAAAATTAAGACTACTTGCCTTAAATTGTGCATTTGCAGGCAGTGTCTTGTTAAGCCATACATCATGTATCCAATCAATGTCCACGAAAATTCTCCTAACCGTATAGAGCAGTGGTACCAGTGCCCTCACTGGAGGTGAGAACAAGGATAACCCGCTAATTATGTTCTCGGTCAGGATTTGAAACGACAGCAAGAACAAGTGAGGAGTTGCTGATCGAACAGCGTGCTCGTCCCCCCTTGCGAATCCACCCAATACATATGCCAGTGGCAAGAAAAGGCCGACTGTGGTTCCAAGGACTACGTAAAACCGAAAGAGTGTACTGCCCTGAAATATTTCTTGTGAGCCACTCTTACTGCCATGAGATGGGAAAGCTAGTCGCGAGAGTACAATAATATAGGCTGATGCAAAAGCCGGGAAGACGAGGTCGAGCAGCGGGACAAGACCACTGGCCGAGAAAACCATGATGAAAGCAACCAACTGCAGTTCAATTACTCTCAGGGATCCCATTGCACCCCCCACCACCGACGGCTCCTGCTGTTTGCCATGGAGGGATTTTTGCTGGGGATTTGTGGCGGAGGTGGTGGTCTGATCAGGCTCGGAACGAGGAGCCACAGCTAGCGATACACCCGACATATTTGTATCAGTTGGATTTTCCCTTGGCTAGTGTATATGAGACTGACGTCCTTGCAATGGATTTTTTAACTTTCTAGCAAGGTCCTATTGAGCCTGTAGAGGGGAAGATATGTAAAATTACATTCTAGAGAAATGATCTTTACATTTCAGGAGTATAGACAGACACATGCAGTCATTCCAGTGAAAATGAACCCATAAGGAAAGTAGTTGTTAAAATCTAAAAAGTTGCCATTTTTTGTTTAAGATTTTGCTAATTGACGTATAAAAAGTAAAAATTTATATCTAACTTTGATCGTAGAGAGTACTTATATAACAGGTTGTCAAGTGCATATATATATATATATATATATATATATATATATATATATATATATATATACATGAAATTTTAGCAAATGCACAATTACACTCCACTAACAACCAATCAAAACTTTGGACCACTTAGGCGATTAAAATTACCTAAAACCCGGCCATAGGGCCAAAAAAATGCAAAGAAGATGAATATGGTGGATGTGAAATATATTTCAGATTCTGCTTGAAATTTACCTATTGGTGCCTGATAAAAATTATAAAACCATACCTTTCTTTGGAAAGAATCGGAAACAGACATCAACATATGCAAACAAACAATTAATAACTAAATAATACCCATATATATAATTATTTATGATCAGGCTTTAGCAAAATCAAATATCATGTGTAAAAAATGAAAAAAAAATAATAATAGATCTTACTTACTGTTGTATTATTCCGTGAAATCGAAATCAATATATACATACATATATATATATAGCTCACCCATCATCCACTAGAGGATCGATCATAAGTAAAGTAAGTAAGGAAAGGTGCATGGTGGTGATACATAGTAAATCCTATTTGTACGTGGAGCTGTTAGAGCGAAAGCTGCGTGGCTTGCAACACGTGGAATGTGGTTTTCTCCCACGTGCCACTTTGATGCTTTCTTGAGCTTATCATCGATTCCCTCATTCAGTGGGACACGGTTTGGGAAGAATTTAAAAAGCTTTATGCATAAACTAGACTTAGAATTTAATGACTGCTCTGTTTATTTTAAAAATTACACTTAAATTTATTAGTTGAGAAATAACAAAATAACTTGAAATAAAAAATTATTTATTATCATATTCAATCTAGTATTATAATTTTTTATTATATTTGAAATTAAAAATTTATGGATAAATTTAATTTTTTTTAAATGAATGATTTGTTTTATTATATTCATTTATACGTACGTTGATAAGATCTCTATATGATTACTAGCAAGGATATGTAATTCTGTATTAGTGCACACCTAGAAGGGGGTTGAATAGGTGTTTAAGTTTCAAATGATTTTAATGGCAATTTAAAATTTTTTGCAAACTGACACAATCCAGACAGGTATTAGAAACTTATTTAACTTTCAACAGATCAGAATAATAAAGTACAAAATTGAAATAACAGAATAATAAACACACTCCAATTTTTACGTGGTTTGGCCCCTAATATCTAATCTAGTGGTCTACTCCACGTCTAATACCAATTGGTATTGGAGACTCTTTTATTAATAAATAATTCAATTAATTACACAACTTCCTTGTACAAATAATTGTTGGACACCACTGTCTCCTTGCACAACTGCAACTCCTTGCACAACTGCAACATTTGCACTACTACAACCTTCAAAGCTTCTTTTGTACAGTCATATTCACTACTGGATCAACCAAGCAAAACTAGGCTTGAATACAGATTTTAATATGAAGAAATGTAATTATAATATAAGTATGATTTTTCAGAAGAAAAAAAAAGATATTAATTAAGAACAAGGCACAATAGATTGCTGGAAATTTTCTATGTAAGCTCTTAATCTCATAATGTATTTTCACGTTAAAGCTCTCAGTTTTTTCTTTTGCCGAGAAAGGATATATATAATATAGAGATTAACCAACGACTATAAAAGTTAACGTTAAAAGGATTTTAGCAAATCACAGTTGATTTAGAAAATATCTTTTGCATAATGACTTTAAACCAACAAATATATAATGATTTGTTCTCCAAATCTTTTTTAGAAAGAATTTGACTTTTATTTTAAAACAATTTGAAAAAACATAATTTATGAAAAAGATCACAGTTGGAATATCTTACTTGATATGAAGTATATTGACTAATTTAAGTACCAACCGTTGTGAACAACTCAGCATATAGAATATGATTTGAAAAAAAATATTTCCTGATTTATTTCCTAAAGGCTCCTTATTTGAGTTTTAAACTCATATGTGTGACGCCCCCAAATTCGGATCCCTTGAACCTCGGGTTTGGTGCTCACTATTCATCACTTAACAAACATTCATAAACAAAAAACTTCAATAACTCGCGAAAAACATACATAATTTCATTACAAACGTACCTTCAACCCCAGGTTCCACTAACCTTAATACATCAT
Organism: Hedera helix; assembly: GCA_947179155.2. Taxonomy (NCBI): domain Eukaryota; kingdom Viridiplantae; phylum Streptophyta; class Magnoliopsida; order Apiales; family Araliaceae; genus Hedera; species Hedera helix. The sequence continues at coordinate 46,619,260 of OX359277.1, forward strand.
CATTACCTTATAATACAAAAGGTTTACACATATAGTACGAACTAATTACTTCTACCCGTTCATCTTTCCTTTGCCGTGGTACTTCTTAGATCACTCGGCTTAACTGAAAATATTTCATGATATAGTAAGGGTGAGCAACTACTTTGCTCAGCAAGTTTAAATAAACAATAAAAAATATATCATGAATGAAAAAGATTTAGCTCTGAAAACTTCAACAATATACACTAATTATGAAGACATGCAACTTTGAATAACAAATTCAATTGATTTAACATACTGCTTTATTATGCTGAAAAAGTCACAAGACCATGAACATACGTTTTGAGTATTTACAATACCCTGTAGACAGAAGACTGTCAGTTCGTTTTGAATATTAACAATCATTTCAATTGTAATATCCGGTGATAGGTACTCTAGGTGATCAGCCTATCGTACGTTTATAGAGTGCACAATATAACCATCTAGTTCGTTTTGATCGGGAATGTTCCATCTGATCGTAAGCTTATCCTAAGAAGTTCATTTCAGCTTATTCCATCAAATTTCGCACCACCACAATATGGTTTGTACTAACTTCAATAATATTCAGATTTATGAATTTAAAACACATATGGTCTAGCCGAAACAATTGGCATAAAACCCTCACTTAAAACAGTTCATAACAAGAACAGTTATAATAACACATGTAATATCTAGCTGAAACAAATAGCATAGATATTTCTCTTTAAATAGTTCATATCGTGAACAGTCATGCAAATGCACATAAGTGCGATTATTAATAATAATATAGATATGAAATAATTCTTAATAATTATTTCATCATGCATTTTGAAATAAATTTCAGCTTTTACATAAATAACTTGTCAAATAAATACAAGTTAAGGTTCAGAGAAACTTGCATGTTCCGCTGACTATCGTTATTCAACTTAAAATACCTCATTGGGGTGACCTAATATTCAACAACATTGATCCTCCAATTAGCATAACACATACAGGTTTATTTAACATTAATAACCTTACCATATATGTCTTAAGTCATCTATCATTTAATCATAACCTTAAAACTCTTAATAATATTATCAATCACTTGATAATATTTTAAATCACATAACTATCACTTCGTCACTTTATAATATTATCACCTTTGATAATATATAAATATCACAAATAATATTATTAATCGTTTAATAATATTTTAACCATTTATTATTTCAATAAATCATTTAGTTCCTCAATATTATTAACCATCTAATAATCCTTTTAATCTATTTATTATCTCAAACACTTTTTAACATTACTAATTAAATAATGTTTCACACTATCCCCAATGATATTATTTATCAAATAACATCTTAATCAATTATAAATATTATTAACCATTTAATAATATTTTACCCTTTTAATAATATTATTAATCCTTTAATAATATTTTTATCCTTTGTTAATATTATTAATCATTTAATAATATTTCATTCATATATAAACATTATTAATAATGTCTTACACTTCAAATAATATTATTTATCAAATAATATCTTCAATAACTTATAAATATTATTATCCATTTAATAATATTTTACACTCAAAATAATATTATTAATCCTTTAATAATATTTTAAATCCTATGCTAATATTATTAATCATCTAATAATATTTTATCCTCTTATTAATATTATTAACCATTTAATAATATTCTACAACCTTACTAATATTATTAACTATTTAATAATATTTTAGTTCTTAACTAATATTATTAATCATTTAATAATATTTTATTCACTTATTAATATTATTAACTATTTAATAATAATTTAATCATTCCTTAACATTATTAATCATTTAATAATATTTTATTAACTTACTAATATTATTAATCATTTAATAATATTTTATTCATTTGTTAATATTATTAACTATTTAATAATATTTTATTCACTAATATTATTAACTATTTAATAATATTTTATTCACATTCTAATATTATTAACCATTTAATAATATTTTATTAACTTACTAATATTATTAATCATTAAATAATCTTTTATTCATTATCTAATATTATTAATCCTTTAATAACATTTTGATCTTTTAATAATATTATTAATTATTTAATAATATTTTAATCACTTATTAATATTATTAACCATTTAATAATATTTTAATCATTTATTGATGTTATGCATCATTTAATAATTTTTAATCATATACTAATATTATTGATCATTTCATAATATTTTAATAATCTTCTAACAATACCAATAGTTAACTTTTTAACTATGTTAACCTTAGTCTTTATTTTAAACATCTGGCTACTAATTAGTTACTAATAAACTTTATATATATATATATATATATATATATATATATATATATATATTGGTTTAATATTCAAATACATTCATTTTACATGTTTATCTTAGATTTTGAGTCCTTAACGGTATTTCGTTTAGATTTTTCATTAACCGAGAAGTTAAACCGGAGTTTTAACTTGGTAAAACTTTAAAATATTAAAATTTTGACTTCTTAAAACTGGGTCAGCGCTGGCCATAGGCTTATTATAGAGTCGGCGGTTCTCAAAGCAGAAGGTCCGAGCGCTGGTCGCGCTCGTTTTGGTTGTTCGGACCTCTTTTACTAAAACTGTCATAACTTCTTTATTTCAAAATATTTTAAGGTGATTCTTAAATCCATTCTCATCAGAATTTTTCTCTCTACAACTTCTCTTTAGATCACAAATCCAAATTCTGAACGAATCTAAGCTTAAAATCGCTCACAAGGACAAAGTGAAAACTAACTTCACAAATCCTTGGTTTGAATGGTTCAAACTTGAATAAAATAAACTCTACACATCCAAATAACACCAACTTAGTGTTGTTGTCTTCCTAACTTCTTGTTTTCCAATATTTCACGATTCAATCATATTTTTGAAAACGTTTTGTTAAGAAATTTAGGATCGAACCATCTAGGGTTTTACCGGTAAATTGCAATATGGAATTCTCTTCCATTTATTTGCATACCACTCATACCAAAACATGATGTAAGCATATCAAACCATGAATCTACCTATATAACATAATTTTAGACTTCTAGAGCCTCAAAATAACTTTTGATCAGTTAAAAATTTATTTTGACCATACAAAACATATTTAAACCATAAAAATGAACTAAGGAAGATATAGAACACTTTTAAACCTTTAATAGAGATCTCCTTCTTGCTAAAGCTAGACTCCTCTTCTTCTTCTCTTCCCTAAAATGAGTAGCACACTTTCAACTCTCAAGTATAGCTCTTATTTTTCTCTAGAGCTTCTCTCTCTACAATACTTAGAAAACTAACAAATGAACCAACAACCTTTTCAGGACTTGTTGATGGTCTTATTTATAGAACTTCTCTAGACTTACTTAATATCTCCTAATCAACTAATGCTAGTTAATTAGGAGCTTAATCTTGCTTACTATGCATGGAATGACCACTTGATAGACTTTTTGAATGACCATATGAATGACTAGGGTGGTTGGGGGTTGCTTGAACCATTTTGCACTCAAAAATCAACCAACAAGCAAGCATTACATCCATGTGGGCCCCAAAATTCGGGATTGCCATTTTATTACCCAATTTGGCTTTATTTTTATGTCATATATATTCATATATACATATTCACCAACATCTATATATATATATATATATATATATATATATATTGACCAATCTTTGACTTCATTTGGGCTCCACTTTGGACTTAGAAATTAAATGTATTGGGCTCATTCATTTAATTTGTTTGGGCTCTCATTGATTCACTTAGGTTACCCAATAAGTATTACAAGTATAATTGCTTGGGCTATAATCCATACCACACTTAATTATTAAATAGACTTGGCTACTAGTTTAATTCATTTGGACTTTAATTAATTAATCCATTTGGTTTACCACATAATCCAATTAGACTTGCTATTTGAAAGTCAATTGGCTACCAAATTGGATTAGTTTACAATTCATTATCACTTACTAATTCTTGGGTTTGTTTTAACAAAACCCTAACATATATTAATACAAGTACTTTGACTTGATTAAATTAATTCATTGACTAACTCTTATCATCAAATTGAGTTTATAATATCATTACACCTACATATACAATTATTCCCATATTGGGTTATCTTCAATAATTCACTTGCTTCTTCTTTCTTATTATTCATACAAGTACTTAACTTGTTCATTACAAATCTTTTTAATTGTCATACAAGGCCAACATTCCAGCTTTGTGATATCATCACATAAGCTTCTCTTGCATTCTTTTTCCTTCTTTAGTTAATTCAAATAAATTAACTAACTTACTACCTCTCATCATACAACCTAAACACATACACACATACATCATGCATTATATTTCCTCATGAATATTAAAAAAAAAAATTAGGTTCAAAATTTTCTCGGTCATTACAATATGACTTCTTTTTATAAAATAACTTTTCAGCAATTCAAAATGCTTTGCAATTAAAACTTTTACTATAAAATCTTACATGATTCCTAAGTGTTTCTTAATGGACATAGTCCAGTAGAAACACTATGAAGCAACATATAACTGTTGGGCCTCCACGAATCAAAAAATCATTGCATGAAGAATGTAACCCATAATCACCATATATGATTTCATCTTTTAAGCTCAAATCCTGTTTAAAACAAAAAACTTCGTGCAAGGTATAATATTTCCATACAAAGTACATTAAACAAAGTATATTATTTATAAATTATTTCTATGCAAAATATATTATCTTCATGCAAAGTATATTATTTTCGTCCAATAATATATTAACTCCATACACAACATATTATCATCATTAAAACACTAAACACATAAATCAATATTTTTTCTCTTTTTGATGATGATAATATATAATTATGTTCAGCTCAATTCATCAACCTAATTCATATTACAACCCTATTAAGCAAACCAAACAAAACTCAACTTCATACAAAATATGTTGTCATAATTAAAACCATGAGCATATAAACCAACATTCTCCTCCTTTTTTATGATGACAATATATAGTTCCCCTTAAATATATGCATATTCATATAAAACTGGAACCAAACAGATAGAAGAAATTAATAACATAAATTATTATAATTATCTCCCCCCCTGTCATTATCAAGAAGAATCATCTATCGGGTTCTTCATTAGTTTCAAAATAAATAATTATCCAAATAAATATTATTGAAAACATATAAAACATAGATAGATTCAGCCACATAAATTTCTCCCTCTTTGTTATTATATGAAAAAAGAAATATATATCAAGGGTCATGGCGAAAAACTCTTTTTAATATCCCACAATAAATAATTATGACTAAATAAGCATCCACGTTAAGCATAAATAGTCATGCCTAATAAGCTTTTATAGGCAATTAGATGATCCAAAGAAGGAATACATGAGGTGATAAAAATGATACCGAATTCATATCAAGTACAGAATACCCGTACACCTTTTATAGACAAACACTATCGGGTTTAGATGGATTGAAGTAAGTATCTGATCATACCTTTGTACTTAATTATCTCAACATCTTTACCTCTAACATCAGTGGATAGTTTGATGGTAGTGCTCATTGGAGTTATTATCTTCAAAATAGTTCTGAAAGTTCTTAGAAGCCTGGCATTGGTTAATTGTTTTTTTGTTTCATGCTCAGGATCATATGCTTTTGAAACAGACGGGTCAGGCTATCTACATTTCTGAGTTCGTCTGATTTTTCTTCTAAAGCAGATGGATTAGCCTGTCTGACTTTAGCTGTCTGTTTTTCAGGTTATCTAAATTCAACTATTTATTTTCCAAATTCCAAATCTCGTATCAGTTTTTCTATAGAATCTCCATCCTTTTCTTTAGATGGATCAAAGTCAAGTTCATAAAGAATATCATGTGCAGTGATTCCTCATAGATTCTACCAAATCATTTTTGGGCAACTTACTCTCTCAAAGTAAAATACAATCCGTTTTCTTAAGACATCTTCAAAACAAATGAATAGTCTCTACCTTTTTAGTACACAAATCTTTTTGGGTCTTTTTGGATTAGTAGCATATAAATCACATTTCTTTACCCAAATTTGTTTAATTTTAATTTTGTTACAATTAGAATCAAAGTGCCATTTAAAACCACATTTTTTGCAAGTAACAAATGGAGAACAATAAAGTAGCGTATGTTTTGGTTTACTATTTATTATTCTCATATTATTATTTTTAATTTTACTATTCACCATTTTTATAGGATTGTACCTAATTCCTTGTTTATTAAGACTTGACCTTTGTGCCCCTAACATAATATTTAGGTTCTCTTCTCCTTGCACAAATTTAGTAAGATCATTTTTTAAAGATTCTATTTTTGCATTTGTTACATTATCATCGTGTTGCACATTCATCATTTTTCCATTATTAAAAGCATCTATGTATGCATCTCTCATTTTTAAATTTTCTTTTAAAATTTTCTTTTCATTTTTTAGATATTCCTTTTCTTTTATTTCTTCGATGAGTGACTCAACTTCATTCATTAGCTCATTTACACAATTCTTTAAATAGACAGTTTTCTTTTTGAGTTGTTGATTTTTATTTTGTAAAGCAAGATAATCAGACATAGTTATTTGAAGAGCTTTATTAAAATAAAAATTGTTTACCTCAGTTTGGTCATCGTCTTGTAGTCCCATGAAACAGAGTTGGGCAATATCATCTTGTTCAATTTTGGACTTTCTCACTAAAGTTGAGCTACCATTTTTATTCTTCTTTTGTTTCTTCCTTTGGAGTAGTCTCTCGAATTTTCTTGATAGGATTTCAATTTCCTCATCAAAATATTCTTTTTGATCATTATAATTGCTCTCAGCTTGAAGTGTCAATGTCTTCTTTATTGGTGCTTCATCTTCATCATCATATCTTCTGAGTTAGTTCTCGAACTCTTCTAATTCACCAAAAAATGTGAGAGTCTTTATAGTGCTAATTTTTAGTAAGTCTTGAAGAGTGGTAACTTTTGGAGCAAATCTTTTTGGCATAATTCTCAATAGCTTTCTATTGATTTTCTTTTAATCAATTTTCTTTCTAGCATGCTGAGTGAGTTCATTAGAGTGAGAAACCTCGTTTGAGCTTTGTTAATTGTTTCATCTTTCTCTAATCTAAACAACTCATAGTATTGCATCAAGATGTTTAGTTTAACTTCTTTCACCTTGGAAGTTCCCTCATGACTCATGATAAATGTATCCCAGATTTCTTTCGCTGTGTTGCATGTTGAAATTTTGTCAATTTCTAATTGGACCATTTCGCTCAGCAAGGTATTCATAGCTTTCGAGTTGTACGAGACCATATAAGATTCATTACTATCCATTTTCATAAGTGTCTTCGGTCTACCATAATTATGTCTTTGAATGACGGGTCCATTGTTATCTTAAATTTTCAATAGTTGAAGTTCATCCTAAACTTCCAAGAGTTGAAGTTCTCGCTTTCGAGCAACAATGATGACCTACTAATGAACTACCCTTCTTGAAAATTAAGGTGTCCCATAGGATCTTGACCTACGGTTTGCAAAGACAAAGATTAGTAGAGCCAAGCTCTAATACCAAATGTAATTATGTGTTAGTGCACACCTAGAAGAGGGGTTAAATAGGCGTTTAAGTTTCAAACGAATTCTAATGGTAATTTAAAATTTTCGACAAACTGACACAATCCAAACATGTAAGACCTATCTGCTTTGGTGTCTGCTTTAAAAATTTATTAAACTTTCAACAGATCAGAATAATAAAGTGTAGAATTGAAATAACATAATAATAAACACACCACGATTTTTATGTGGTTCAGCCCCTAACCTCTAATCTAGTGGCTTATTCCACGTCCAATACCAATTGGTATTGGAGACTCTTTTATTAATAAATAATTCAATTAATTACACAACTTCCTTGTACAAATAAGCTTTGATCTTGTTGGACACCACTGCCCCCTTGCACAACTGCAACTGCTTGCACCAATAAAACCTTTAAAGCTTCATTTGTACAGCCATATACACTACTAGATCAACCAAGCCAAACTAGGCTTGAATATAGATTTTAATATGAAGAAATATAATTATAATATAGCTATGATTTTCCAGACAAAAGATATTAAGAATAAGGCACAATAGATTGCTAAAAAAATTATATGTCAGCTCTTAATCTCATAATGTATTTTCACGTTAAAGCTCTCAACTTTTTCTTTTGTCGAGAAAGGATATATATAATATAGAGAGAGACCAACGACTATAAAAGTTAACGTTAAAAGGATTTTAGAAAATCATAGTTGGTTTAAAAAATATCTTTTGCATAATGACTTTAAACCAACAGATATATTGTGATTTCTTTTCCAAATCTTTTTTAGAAAGAATTTGACTTTTATTTTAAAACAATTTGAAAAAGCATGATTTATGAAAAAGATCCCAGCAACAATGATTTATGAAAAAGCATGATTTATGAAGTTCATCCTAAACTTCCAATAGTTGAAGTTCTCACTTCCAAGCAACAATGGTGGCCTGCTAGTGGACTGTCCTTCTTAAAAATTAAGGTGTGCCATAAGATCTTGACCTACGATCTGCAAAGACAAAGATTAGTAGAGCCAAACTCTGATACCAAATGTAATTATGTGTTAGTGCACACCTAGAAGAGGGGTTGAATAGGTGCTTAAGTTTCAAACGAATTCTAATGGTTATTTAAAATTTTTGACAAACTGACACAATTCAGACATGTAAGACCTGTCAGCTTTGGTGTCTGCTTTAGAAACTTATTCAACTTTTAACAGATCAGAATAATAAAGTGCAAAATTGAAATAACAGAATAATAAACACACCACGATTTTTATGTGGTTCAGCCCTTAACCTCTAATCTAGTGGCCTATTCCACGTCCAATACCAATTGGTATTGGAGACTCTTTTATTAATAAATAATTCAATTAATTACGCAACTTCCTTGTACAAATAAGCTTTGATCTTGTTAGACACCACTGCCCCCTTGCACGACTGTAACTACTTGCACCACTGAAACCTTCAAAGCTTCCTTTGTACAGTCATATCTACTACTGGATCAACCAAGCCAAACTAGGCTTGAATACAGATTTTAATAAGAAAAAATATAATTATAATATAGGTATGATTTTTCAGACAAAAAATATTAAGAATAAGGCATAATAAATTGCTAAAAAATTTATGTGTCAACTCTTAATCTCATAATGTATTTTCATGTTAGAGCTCTCAACTTTTTCTTTTGTCGAGAAATGATATATATAATATAGAGAGAGAGACCAACGGCTATAAAAGTTAACGTTAAAAGGATTTTAGAAAATCACAGTTAGTTTAGAAAATATCTTTTGCATAATGACTTTAAACCAACAGATATATTGCGATTTCTTTTCCAAATCTTTTTTAGAAATAATATGACTTTTCTTTTAAAATAATTTGAAAAAACATGATTTATGAAAAAGATCCCAGCTGGAATATCTTACTTAATATGAAGTATATTGACTAATTTGAGTACCAACCGTTGTGAAGAACTCAGTATATAGAATATGATTTGATAAAATATATTTGTTGATTTGTTTCCTAAAGACTCCTTATTTAAGTTTTAAACCCATGTGACTTTTTTATATAAAATAACTTTCCAACAATTAAAAATGCCTTGCAATTAAACTTTTTACTAGAAAATCTTACATGATTCCTAAATATTTCCTAGTGGACCTAGTCTAGTAGAAACACTATGAAGCAACATATAACTGTTGGGCCTCCATGAATCAGAAGTTCATTGCAAGAAGAATGTAACCCATAATCACCATATATGATTTCATCCTTTAAGCTCAAATCCTGCTTAAAACAAAAAGCTCCATGCAAGGTATAATATTCTCATGCAAAGTACTTCAGGAAAAATATATTATTTATAAATTATTTCCACGCAAAATATATTATATCCATGTAACACATAGTACTTTCATGCAAAGTATAATACCTCCATGCAAAGTATATTATTTTTATGCAATAATATATTAACTCCATACACAACATATTATCATCATTAAAACATTAAATATATAAATCAACATTCTCCCGATTTTTGTTCATGATAATATATAATTATTTCCAGCCTAATTCATCAACCCGATTCATATACCAACCCTATTAAGCAAACCAAGCAAACTCAACTTCATGCAAAATATGTTGTCATAATTAAAACCATGAGCATATAAACCAACAGGATATAATAGATCAAACAATAAATTTTTATTTAATCTTTAAATTAATCTTGAACAAAATAAAAATAATATGAGATTAATTTAAATTGTTGAATAAATAATTTTATTTTAAACAAATATATGATTAAAATTATTTATTTTAAAATTAATAATTTTAAAAACATAATAACAAAATTATAATACTTACAAACAAACATTATCAATTTAAATCATTAAGAACTCCAGCCAGCCCTACATTTTTAAATAGAATTCCCTGTGAATATTGCGGCGTCAATAACTCCGTGTATCCATCCTCTAATATGAGAGGACGGGGGTTCAAATTTCATACCCTCCACTTTATATAGATAATCATCAACAAAACATATTATTTGCAGTTTGAAATTGACACGTTTTATTTAATACATCACTAAATTTTTAATTTTATAAATTACCACAGTAAACTAACTAAAAAAATAATTGGGTCATTCTGTTAAATTAAATGAATGGAAAATAATTTTTTCCTACGCAACTTTTTTTAAAAAAAACAAAAAATGACATGGATAGTTTTAAAAAATACAAAATTAATTTTAAAAAATACCAAAAAAAAAAATAATCTTCAAAAAATTCAAATAAAATTGAAAAATAATAATATAAAATTCAAAATAAAATATTTAAAAAAAATAAAATTCAAATAAGCTTGAAAATGCAACAAAAAATAAAAAAACAAATAATAAAATTTTAAAAATACGAATTAAATTAAAATGAACTTGAAAAATTACAATAAAAACTTTTAAAATATAAAATAAATTTTGAAAATAAATTATTAAAAAGCCATAATAAAATTGAAAATTACAATAAAAAAATTAAAATTGATTTTTTAAAAAAATACAAAATAAAGTAAAAATAGACAAAAAATGAAAAATTAAATTAAAATAAAATAAACTTGAAAAATTATAATATAAAATTCAAAACAAAATAATAATTTTTTAAATCCAATAAACTTAAAATAACTTGGAAATTACAGCAAAATTTTTTAAAAAACTAATAAAATTTAAAAAATACAAATTAAATTACAATGAACTTAAAAAATTACAATACAAAAATTCAAAATAAAATTAAAAAAATCTTGAAAAAAAAATCGAAAATATAAAATAAGTTTTTTGAAAATAGAAATTAAATTTAAAAATTAAATTATTAAAATTACTTAATGAAATTACAATAATGTTTTTTATAAAAAATAAATTCAAAAGTTCAAAATTAAATTTTAATTTTATATTTTCAAAAAAAAATTTATTATTATTTTTATAATTTTTACATTGTAATTTTTCATGTTCCATTTTGAATTAATTTGTATTTTTAAATTATTTTTAAAATTTTTTTTGTTTTAATTTGCAAGTTACTTTAATTTTATTTGATTTAAAATTTTATTATTTTTTTTGAGTTTTATATTATAATTTAATTTAATTTTGTATTTTATTTATTTATTTGTATAATTTAATTTTATTTTGTATTTTAAAAAATTTATACTTTTTTAAAAATTTTGTCGTAATTTCCAATTTTATTAAGTCTTTTTTAGTAATTTAATTTTAAAATTTATTTTATATTTTCAATATTTTTTTATTTTATTTTGAAAAAATTTATTGTAATTTTTTAAATTCATTTTAATTTAATTTGTATTTTTTAAATTTTATTTTTTTGTTTTTATTTTTAGTTGTATTTTTCAAGTTTATTTTAATTTTATTTGTTTTAAAAAAATATTTTTTATTTTATATTATTATTTTTCAATTTTATTTGAATTTTTTCAAGATTATTTTAATTTTAATTTTGTTTTAAAAAAAATTAATTTAATTTATATGTTTTTAAAAATTTCCCATGTCATTTTTTTTATAAAAAAAAAAAAGTCACGTAATAAAAAAGTTAACTTCCATCCATCTAATTTGACAGAATGACCCAATTATTTTTTTTTAATTAGTTTAAGATGGTAATTTATAAAATAAAATGTTTAGTGGTTTAATAAATAAAACGTGTCAATTTCAATGGACAAATCATATGTTTTGCTGATAATCATCAACTGTATAAATTTGTTTTCAATCAAGTAAATATAGTCATGCACATTGAACAAAAATGAAATTTGTATTTTTATTTTTGGAAATGAGAAAAGATGTTTGTCCTGTTGCTTGCCCATAATAATCTATAAAGTTCCCAAAAAAAAAAAAGGAAGAGAAGAGAAGATTAATCTAAATTTGTATGTAAGGTTCTCGATCGATCTCTTCAATACCAGCTGCTAGCTTATGTGCTTAATTATAATCAAAATAATTAAGGCAACTAATTCTGGTGATGTTTGTAATAGAATAGTTCTATCTTCAATTAAGCCTGCCGGAAATTCCAACTTATATTGTTGTGTGTGTGTATATATATATATATATATATATATATGATAGTTTAAAGCAGGTAAAACACATGTAAATTAAATATATTGTTACGTACCCTCTATATATCTCCTAGCCAGCTGCCAGCCCCGGCCGGCCATTTGAGAATTAATTTATAAGAAATTTTCTTTTTCCATATGTATGTATTTCTATAATTTATTGATGGTTTAATTTAGTAGGGAATTTAATGGCAAAATTTGAGGACTTAACATCATTTCATTTTATACTAACGCCAGAAAAGAATTATGAAACTTTCTTTTCAAAAGGAAAAAATTATCAAATGATCGAGACCTCCGTACGTTATGATTATTGTTTAAATGCTCATGGCATGGCATGGCAATTACTACGAAGTGAAATAATTTCAGCTTGATGATGATTTATTTCCCTGCTGCACATACACATATAGCATGCAACTAGCTTTTTCATGTTTAATGGGATTAGAACTCAGACGCATGCATGTTAAATTATGGAAACAAAATACAAATTGCGAGTTACGGGAAATTAAAGATCGTCCAAAGATTTACAAGAGCCAAGCTCCTGTGGCACAAGTACGTACGTACTCTACAAAGAGAATTGCTATTGCTATATAATTAATTGCCAACTTCTTTTTAAATAAATAAATAATTCCTCATTCTACTGATATTAACAGTTTTATTTATAAAAATTAATTTGTAATATTAAGAATGTACATTAATTAATTTGCTACATCTTTATCCACGAAATAATAAATACCTAGCTAGCTAGTAGCTTAATTGTGGTAGCTAGAAAGTACATATGATAATAGTAACAAATTAAGAATATATTTTGTCTTCCTATACGTACTATATATATTATGAGCAAAAAAAATCAACTTTTTTGTTAAAAAAAAGAAATTACCAATGAGATTTTTTTTTTTATTTTATTTTATTTTTTCTTTAAAAAAAAAGAAAAAAAAAAGAGTAAATACCAGCCGTATATATATTTTTTTGTTGATACGCTCGTGTTGTTGGTTGGATGTACAATTAAAATTTCACTTACTTTCTCACGTTTTTAATTACCCCCACAAGGTAAGTTAGTAGTAGTCCATTAATATATAGTATCAAAACCGATAATTCTGTTGTCTGATGGAGCAATTCATTTTGCATTTTGGGGATGGTGGGGTGTGTATATTCTCTCTCTCTCTCTCTCTCTGCTATTGGTACGTGATCACACACACATAACAGCAGCTTTTCACTTGCACAATTATATATACACTGTACGTCCAAAGTTTTCAGATGGAGTACTATACATATATATATATATATAGAGAGAGAGAGAGAGAGAGAGGTTGGCGGGGTTCTATATATACACACACAAAGTAGTGTGTTGTGTGTGTAGCACTGAATATAAGTATAGCTAGCTAGCTCTCTCCATTTGCGTACGTTTTCTATACACCATTTGACAAAGGAGCGATCGAGCTAGCAAACAATGGGCAAGGTAAAGTACTAATACTGCCTGCCTGCCTAATTTCTTCTTCACTGCGAATCCGTAGCTAGTTTTATCAAATACTTGATCCGCTTCTTTTTGGTTTAGATGATTGTTTCCGAATTCTTCCTAATTCCTAGCTAGATATATAAATATACATATATGTAGTTTGTTATGGTGGTTACATTTTCTCAGAAACGAATAAATTAACAGATCTACTACCTAGCTAGCTTCTCAATCTCAGTCATTTGTCGCTCTAGCTAGCTAGTCTTCTTATCAATTAATACGTACATGAATATCTCGTTTGTATTGTACACACTGTTAATTTGGACAGGGAAAGAACAAGACGAATCAAGTACATATGCAAGAGCAAGGAGGAGGACAGTCATCGGCAGAGAATTCAGCCGAACAGAAGAAGAATGAAGAAGAAAGCAACAAAGGAGACAAACTCAACCCTAAGGGAGAGATTGTATTGGGTGTTTTTATTCACTGCCAAGGATGTGCCGATACAATCGTCAAATGCTTGCGTGGATTCGACGGTATTCGTGTAGCGATTAATTAATTTGTTCATGTAAATTAAAATAATATTGATTGTTAGACGGATATAATTAATTAAGCAAGCGCGCAGGTGTGGAAGTAATTGAGATCGATTCCAAAAGTGACAAGGTGACTGTGAAAGGGGCGAAGGCTGATCCAATGAAAGTTGTGGAGAGAGTTGGGAAGAAGACAGGTAAACACGTGGAGCTTATTTCTCCGGTGTTGCCTAAAGAGACGAAAGAAGAGAAAAAGGGTGAGAAGAAACAAGAGGTAAATTAAGTTTCTGATTGTCAATCATCTACTCCGGCCTACTCCTTAATTGTGATGATATTGATTAATTATGTTCTGGCCGGATTTTGATCGATATATATATATATTATTCCTCTGTTTGTTACCACAGCCCAAGTTGGTGGAAGTAACTCTTAAACTGCACCTGCACTGCCAAGGCTGTGCCAAAGATGTGAAGCACATCATCCACAAAATGCAAGGTACTCTCTTTCTCTCTCTCCTGTTCTCTGTAACGTACTCATTATATCTCAATTTCATGCGCCTTGTCTACTTTTGGTACATGTAATTAGAAAATCAATTGGTGCAGAAAAGCCCAATTGATCATATTTTTTTATTAGTATTTATTACAATAGCTATCCGAGCTATGAGTATATATTTTGACGAATATTAGTATGGGTACTGTACTGTGGATTATATACATATATACAAGGAGTGCAAACAGTGGAGGCGGACATGAAAAGCTCAATAGTGAAGGTGATGGGAAGTTTTGAAGCAGAAAAGATAGTGAAATTCATTGGCAAAAAGACAGGGAGGCACGCGGTGCTTGTGAAACAGGAGAAGAAAGGCGGTGGTAAGAAGGATGAGAACCACCGCCACCAGCACCACCAATCAGAAGGGAATCATGAGAAAAGGGAGTCTATATACCCTAATTATCACCCAGACCTTGTATACGCCCCTCAACTTTTCAGTGATGAAAATCCTAATTCCTGCTCACTCATGTAGAGGAGTACTCTACTAATTACTACTGCTAATTAATTCCTTCCTAATTTACACGGACATATATTATAATGATATATAGACACGTACAGCTCTGTAAAGCATAAAAGTAAATAGAAAGGCCCTCCAGTTTTATTTTGTTTCGATCGGCTAGCTTAGCTAGCTACTTCAACTTGAAAACCATATCCCGTCTTTTTGTTTTGGGTGCTGTGCGTGCACTTTGAGTCGACCATTCACAACTATGAGTAATTATTTTGGGTACCGTCACGTGATGTCTTATGTCAATTATATATTTTTATTTTAGTGAATTCAGAACTACAAACATTGAAATAGGAAGATATTATTGGCATGGGGCACCGCCAGAACCACTAAATAATTTTTTCACAACTACAAATACTACATATAGAGAATTAACGAATTACAACATTACTTACTACTGCAATTTTGAAATTTCACGCCGGTCATCATCTCTTGATTGTAACTACTTCATTCATTCATTGTCAATTGTCACTCGCTACGCACTTTCCACTTGTTTCGGAAAAATGTATTAGTATATGTTTTTTTTAGTTTCCAACAACAGCATGCAAGTTATATAGAGAGAGAAACTGAGATTTGCATGCGCACGTAAAGTAATATTTTAACATAATTCTGCTCGTCAATTGTAATTAAATAGGTTTAAGAGGAAGTATTTTGTGAAATTTATTTTTATAATTTATATAAATATCACCATATAAGAATATTGCAAAAAATGTTTGCATGCCGCCTATATTGAGGAACACCTAGCTCCATCATGCTAAATCCTAACTCCGTGTATTTTCCGCCACTACATAATTAATTAAAAGCATAAATTTGGTTTCATCAATTTTTTGTTTCACAACTTTTTGATTCAGTTTTTTGTTTTTTTATTCAAATTAGTATAAGTATTATCCAAATTTATAACAATTAAAATATTATCCAAATTTATAAAGTATTTAAAAGGAACTCTAATCTGTATGGGGAAAATATATTATATATATCCAATAGGGAAAACAACTTATAAATAATAATACTAAAAAAGTTATATTTGATTCTACCAATTTTATTGCAAGTTTCTTTATCACAATTATATGTAAGATAATATATCTTAACAAAGTTTATGTAGGATAATTTCATTATTATAAATTTTATTAAAATATAGAAAAAAATCTCTTAAATTTAATTTATTAAAACTTGAAATTTATCAAATCACACGATAATTGTATTAATAATATATGTGGATAATAATTATAAAATTACTGGAGAAACTATAGTGGTTTTATTACTAACCAATTGTCATAACAAAATAAAAAATTATTAAAATTTGAGTTTCATAGTTATATTCGAATTAAAATTTCAAGAAATTTTTTTCAATATAAACGTTAATATAGAATTTCATTAGAAAGTTCAATAAAATTAAAATAATTGTTTGCTCATAATCATTGCTAAATAAATTTTTACTATTTAAATGTTTAGTTTAATAATTAATTGAAGTAACCTACAATATATGACTCAATAATTTATTGTTTAAATAAATATTTAAAAATTTAATAATTATAACTATATTTCTCAAAATCCTAATTAAAAATTTATCTTAAAATTAATCAACTATCTAAACAATAATATAATAAATCATTACTAACGTCCGCACGGGATAACTTGTCTTATTTAATTTGTCACATTTATAAACTCAAAGTCGTTTCATAAGGGTGTAATAAGATATACCTACGGGAGGAGTTGGATTGGTCAAATTAGGAGTGAGTATGATGCGGTTTGGTACGATTTGAAGTCTAAATCGTATATAAAATCGCTTAGGTGCGGTTTGACAAATTCAAAACCGCACATAAAACCGCTTATGATTGGTGCGGTGCGGTTTTGAATCGTGCAGTGCGGTTTTATTTGGTGCAGTTTCAGTTCCAAAACCAATTGAGACAATTAAATTTTATGCAATTTAAATTAACAATTTAACATCACACAATATTAAATACCACTTTTATAGCACACATAACGTTACTTATAATATCTTGTCTAAACAAAAGTAAAATAGAAGTTACATGAGGGATAATTTCAAATAAATTAATTAAAAATTTCTTCTTACATATGAAAATTCTAAACAAAGATAATTACATGAGGGATAATTCTAAATGGATTAATTGAAGGGTGACTTCCATAATAATGCTTCTTGATATGGTTCATGTTGAAAATAGTCAAACAACGGGGGGGAAATGGTGCGGTGCGATTTTTTCATATGTGGTTTTGCCTAGAAGTCAAACCCAAACCATAAATTCGATTTTTCAACCCAACTAAAAACGCCACATACGCCAGAACCGTTAGTGCGATTTTAATTGGTGCAGTTTGTGCTGTTTTTAGTGCGGTTTCGGGGCCAAATCGATTTTTTGCTCACCCCTAGGTCAAATGATGATGGAATATATGTGCATTCTAAGTTAATCGTTCAACAGAAATACTTTTTCAAAATTATAAAATAATATAATATTTTTATTTTTCTATTAATATTTTTATTATTACACCATCCTTGAATTCTCAATTAATATTAAGATTTTGTTTGAAAACCTAACATTTTTCCCAAAAGAATATCATTCTAAAAAAAATTAGAGTAAACTCCCTGTTTCTAATTTATACTATAAGAAACACCAACAGAAAAACAAAAAAAAAGTTGAAATAAATGTAACAGAAAAATTAAAATAAGGATTTTTAACAAAAAAAATATTTTTTCAAACTCATTATTAATATTGACTAGAAATGAATTAGTGTGGTACATGATAGTATTCTCAATTAAGAGTATAGTAAAACCTCGATAAATGAATGTTCGATAAAGTAATAACCTCATTTAGATAATAATTTTTTTCAGTCCCGACTTGGGTATGTGTACTAAAGTAATAACCTCACTAAATGCATTAAGTAATAAAAAAAATTGAATCCTTAAAGGCCCAACAAAAATATAAATTAATAATTAATTACTAAATTCCATACAAAAATTTATATATATATATATATAATCCACATATTCTTGAACTTTTTGTAATAACATGCATACAATATATCCAAACTTTTCAGTCACTCAACAATATCTATACAAAAAGTCATTTTTTCTAAAAATATACATCTAAAGTTGTTTTTTCTTTATACCTAAACTAAATTCAACCCCATCCTTAACTTTTTGTAGTGCATACACAACTTCCAGAATATTTTGCTCATGTTGTAGCAAGTACCTTATATTGTAGAGCTAAAGACTTGAATATTTTCATTTGCTATGTACATTAACTTCAAACTTTTTATTTTTCAAGACATTATAAGTTTTACCAATTCTTTTTAGTTTCTCTAGGCTCAAATGAAGACATTAATTATTGTCTCTTGATTTTTCTAACCACATACATAAATTGAAAAACACCCTCTAAAATAATAAATATTAATTTATCGACAAATGAATAAATTATTCATTTATCGATAAATAAATAATCTCGCTAAAGTAATATTTTTTTCTGGTCCAATGGTATTCATTTATCGAGGTTTTACTTGTAAAACTAATTGCATGTATGATTTGTTGAAAATTAAGTTAACACAAACAACACAGGCCGAACTCCGAATATCTATTATATTAATAATATTGAATTTATAATAATCCTCCCAAGTTTTACTCCTTAAAACTTGAGCAATGCAACCTTTTGCACGGATTAAGAACTGCAAAACCCTATAAAAAAATGCAAAAAGTCATTTTCCTCGCACAATTAAAAAACTCACTCACATTCTTTCTCAACTTTTAAGATGATATATGACTTTTACAATAAGCTAGAGCTATATCATATGTAGTAAGGAGTTTATTTTACAATGCACTTTCCTGAATATAAATGTTTGTTTTTGTCCAACTTCTTGGGCACATTCTTCTTTTTAACAACTTGCACATTATTTTGTTCAACTGCTTGACACATTCTCTTGTTTAACTTCTTGGGCACTTCAGTGAATGGATTTAAACTTAAGCAAGCTTGTTTTGATCTATCATTTACAGGTGCAAGCACATGGATCGGTTCCAATAGTTGATGAAGAAAATTGTGTTTTCTTCCTCCTACATCGTCCAAGGAGTGAAATTTGTGGCCCTCCGTTTTTCCTCTTCATGAAAGGAACAGGTAAATGGACATTTTTGTCATCTTCCATATACTGTTTGTAGACAAGGAAATTTCGTACCTTGCTAGGGTTAGGGTTCGTAATAACGGTGGAGGCGAGAAATCAGCAAATAGTATGAAATCAATTAACGGATTGGAGAGGGGAGAAGAACCGGTGAGCAATTATCCGAATAACACGTGGCAGAACTCTCGGGGTCCTAGCGTAGTTGCTAGTGTCCAAGAGCCGTGTCAGGTGTTTGGGGATCTCGAATGAATCCAAGTTAGGCTCAGGGGTCCAAGTGTAGTCACAAGTGTCCCAAGCCAAAACTCGATTCGGTGTTGCTCGTACCTCCAGAGAATCCTTCAAGTTCCTTTGCTTCCAGAGAGAGAATCCTCCAAATGGGCAAAGCTCAAAAAGTCCCCTCTTCATGAAATGAGGGGGGCTATTTATAGAGTTCCTGGCTTAGGGTCATGTGCCAGGCATGTGACTCTGCAGGAAATTCCAGAAATACTCTTAGTAATAGGAAAATTTCTAAAATATCCCTGGTTACCCGGATAATGCTCAAATCGTCCAATTCTTCTAGCTACCAATCCAATCCCTCAATCGATTCCCAAACTGAGTTGCCCCCACAAGCCTTCTGCCTCGGGACTCATGAGGGTCCCTCTCAAGTCTCGTTCATTTATTGTTTGTCTTGTTCATTTAATTATTTAGGTCAAATGTAAACCCTAATTTTATTCATGGACTCACACTGTTATATTAAAAAAACTGTTTTACTAGTGGTAATAAACTCTGTATCACACTTTAAAGTCTCTATATCACTGCTAGACTTCTTTCTACGAGCTAATTTCATGTTTTCTTTGTCGTGATTGATAGCTCATATCGCACTCTACTGTTGTGATATATCTTCTTTTTGCTTGCAGGTTGGTGTGCTGCTGGAGCTGATCACTATGAACCTGTTTTTGCTCATCCTTCTTCACTTATTTTTATGGAGAAGGTTGCGATGGTACTTTGAGGCCATTAATTTACAGTTTTGTGGCTTAGAGATTCTAATTGAAGTAATCATTCTTTCTCCAATGTTTGCTGTGTCGTCTGGTTCTCCCAACATCCCTTCCTAGGATGCAAGGGAGAGTTTTTCATTGCATTGCTTTCAATTTTTTGTCAACAACATATAGAGTGGTCACTTCTGACTCTTTTCTCAGCAGGGTAATGTGCCTGCACTAGACACATGTTCGTTGTAGTTTCTTTTTTGTTTACAGGCTTTATTGTTGAGTTGTATGGAGGGGGTAGTTGTATTGTCATAGTACCATTCTGGGCAAGCTGGAATTGTAGTGCACAGTAGCACCTTTTTGTTGCATCTTAGCTAAATTTTATTCGTTCAATGATGATGATGTGACTTTTCTCATTTTGGGGGGCACTTCTTTGATGATATAATATAATTTAACCATTTTATTCAACTACACTGACTTGATGGATGCATGATATTTGCAAGTGTAATTTGAAAATTGCGATTTTTGACAAGAAGAATACTTTGTGTGAATTTGTGTAAAATCATGCATCATCTACTTGCAATAGCAGAAAGCAAGAGCAGAAGAAAGCAGCAGCAGCAGCATTATTATGTATTGAATTCCCTGTTAACGCGTGATTTTGGTCGCTCAATATATCACCAAAATGAGGAACAAAATGCATTATCAATGAAGGACCGAAATATATGCTGGAATGAAAGATGTCTTATCAAGTAAAAACAATAAATAATAACATAATAATTTTACGTGAAAACTCAATACAAGAAAAAATCACAAGAAAAAGATTTCAGAAATCCACTATAAAGATATTAGAAGTGTTACAAAGCTCTCATAGGAAAAATACCCATCTATACACAGACCGACGTATATCAACGTGTGTCGAAAAGTAATCAAGATGGAGTATTTGGATTGAACTATACATTTTGGTCTAATGTTTGGTGTATTTGTTTGTGTAATAATGTTACGTTATGGTATCTCACTTTGTTGATAATAATCTCTTGTATTGTTCATCTCTTTTGTGGTGTTGCATGTTCACTGACTTCGTGATGATGATAGATCCCTATACATAAAATACCTTTAATGACCGCCTCTCCCAAATATAATATTTAACTAATGTGAAAATTTTTCTTGATAATATCCCACCGCCCAAAATCTCATAAAATAAATTGTCATTATCCCTCTACCTTACCTTAGCCTTGTTTTATCAAATAATTAAATAGTGAGTTATCACCCAAATATTTACACCCAACGTCACCTATATATCTTTCCTCCCACCACCAGAAATATTAGCGATGTAAGCCGTGGAAAGTTACCGGCTTTTTCAAAATCTCATTGTTTATTTTTTCCCCTGCAGCCTTGAGTGACCTTGTTTGTAATTTGTGGCTACAGATTTTGGAATTTCTCCTCTCTCTTTTTTCTCTCTAGATTCACTGACAAAAAGGAAACTGAAATACACTTGACATTTTTCTTCCACCTCTTCCTTTGTTTAGATTAAAAACTGGGAGCATAAATTCCATTGATTCGACGGAAAAGATTGGAAGAGGATTAAATAGAAAGTAGTGTATGGAAAAGAAAAGTCCAAGGATACCCGGATGACCAGGACACTAACACAAGTATCATTGATATATATATATATATATATATATATATATATATAACTTTCTCCTTATCCTGCAATTTTATTTATAAATGCTGTAAAATGCGCAAGCCTCTCTGCATCCTTCCTCGGCTAATGGCTGGACTGGACAAGGGTCATTGTTGAGGAGCATCATCCTCAGCTGCTAGATCTGACGACAGCTCATCAGATATTCAGGTGGTGGTGGTGTAATAATGGAGTTTAATCTAGCTAATAAAAGTTGATTTGTCTCTTTTTAACAGGATACGCCGACCACTATCTATTTGAGGAAAGAGCTAGTGGAGGATCTTTTTGTCCTTCGTTTCTCCAACCTCATCTTTGAACCTTAATTTGTGGTCAAGGCATGCAGTTTATAAGATGTATGTAGAGTTGATATATATTTTCTGGCACCCAAGGCAGGGGAGAGTAATTTCTCTTGTCAAGTAAGCAGTAGTCCATCCTAACTTAATTTTATAACTAGGGTCTTATTTACTCCAGCTATTTTTGACAATTATGAGATAATCAGAGACATAATGCAAAACCATGTGCTTCAAATACTGGCTCTTTTTGCCATTGATGAAACACCAGTCGGCAGTTTGGATGCAGAAGATATCATCAAAAATGAAAAGGTGCCTTGTTTCAATATTGGAGGATGAGTCAATAATATAGGATACTGTTATAAATGTTTATATATATATCTAAAGTAATTGATGGGTGTGTCTCAGGCCCAGGTCAATGTTTTGCTTTCAATGAGACCTATACATACAACTTGATGATGTGGTGATAGGACAGTATAAGAACCACATAAGGGGAGGTTTTAATTACCCTGCCTTGCCTACACTGATGACAAGACTGTTAGCCCCAAGATATATAGCCTTAACCCCAACGCAGAAGTATCATCATTTTTTTGCTTCGTTTATGTTATACTTTTGTATTTATGTTAAATATAAAATTACGTGACACTATGATTCTGTCAAACACGTGTCTTCTGTCTTTCTGTTTTTTCAATTTAATTGGCAAATGCCAAAACATCTTAGGCATTTATGATCAATTTGCATGGAATTGCTAGAGCAGTGATGCCTAATTTTGATTTAATAGTAATATGTAACCTATTGTTCAGTTTCTTTTGACATAATATGAAAATGTCTATTAATTTTTTTCTAGCTTGCTACTATGTAATCAAATTTATATTTTTATTTTGTTTTCACAAATAAAAGAAAAAGTTGTTTGTGTTTAACTTAGCAAGTATTGTTTATATGATCTTTTTCTTGACTATCAAATATTTTTTACCAAAATTAAATGACTACGTAATTATATACAATAAAGCAAAATTATATAAATTATTTTTGTTATACATTTGTCTGATAAATTTTTAATTTACATATATATATATCATCTTCTTATTATAATTTAATTTATTAATTATATATATAAATTTATAATCAACAAAATGAATAATTCCGCCGCATACGATTTGTAGCTAGTTTGTATCTAGTTTCTAGTTAAATCCATTGTCAAAAATAAACACTGTGTCAAAAAATTATAAATTGACTACGAATCTAGTATATATTCTATTATATATATTAAAATGTAATACATTAGCACCCTTACATGACAAGTGTCATTCCACCACGTCTCCTAAAGCATTAATTGTCAACCACGCTACCATCAACCATTACTTCGGTTTTCTCAATTTTTAATTACTCCACTTTGTTGGTTTTTTAAATATAAAATTATACCCAAAAATTGAAGCCCTAACAACTTAATAATTTGAAATTAAACATCTACTAACACAAACACATTAATATGTTAATTTTATAATTTTTAAAATCACTATAATACTAAACTAATCTGATATTAACAACTATATTAATTTCTCAATAATATAACATAAAAATCATAAATTCATAGTTTTTAATTTACATACAATTGGATCCATAAAAATCAAAAATATATATTTTAAACACACAAATGCTAACAAAAACGCATCCAAATGTTCTAATGTTATCTCATAATTTAACTATTGATTTCTCCAATTTTTTAAATTTCATTCTCACACTACAAATCTAAATTGATTGATTTTATAATTTCCAAAATCACTACAACTCTAAACTGATTTGATTTTAACAACTAAATTAATTTCACAATAATACAACAGTTGGATCCATAAAAGTTTTCTAATAATTTTAACACAACTGCATCCTAAATTTGTAATATTATCTCAAAATTGAACTATTGATTTCTCCAATTTTTTAAATTCCATTCTCACACTATAAATCTAAACTGAAAGATTTTATAATTCCCAAACTAACTATAACTCTAAACTCATCTGATTTTAAAAACTAAATAAATTTCTCAATAATTAATTTTACAGTAATACAACAGTTGGATCTATAAAAAAAAAAATTAATACTTTTAACACAAACGCATCCAAAATTTCTAATATTATCTCAAAATTGATCTATTGATTTTTTCAACATTTTAAATTCTATTCTCACACTACAAATCTAAACTGATAGATTTTATAATTCCCAAAATCACTACAACTCTAAACTGATCTAATTTTAACAACTTAATTAATTCCTTAATAATTAATTTCACAATAATACAACAATTGGATCCATAAAGTTTTCTAATATTTTTAACATAAACACATCCAAAATTTCTAATATTATCTCAAAATTGAACTATTGATTTCTCCAATTTTTTAAATTTCATTCTCACACTACAAATCTAAATTGATAGATTTTATAATTCTCAAACTCACTACAACTCTAAATTGATCTGATTTTAACAACTAAATTAATTTCTTAATAATTAATTTAACAATAATACAACAATTGAATTCATAAAAGTTTTCTAATATTTTTAACTCAAATGCATCCAAAATTTCTAATAATGTCTCAAAATTGAACTATTGATTTCTCCAATTTTTTAAATTCCATTCTCACACTACAAATCTAAATTGAAAGATTTTATAATACCTAAAATCACTAAAACTCTAAACTAACATGATTTTAACAACTAAATTAATTTCACAATAATACAACAATTGGATCCATAAAAAATTTCTAATATTTTTAACACAGACGCATCCAAAATTTCTAATATTATATCAAAATTGAACTATTGATTTATCCAATTTTTTAAATTTCATTATCACGCTACAAATCCAAACTGATAGATTTTATAATTCTCAAACTCGTTACAACTCTAAATTGGTCTGATTTTAACAACTAAATAAATTTCTCAATAATTAATTTCACAATAATGCAACAATTGGAACCATAAAAGTTTTTAAATATTTTTAACATAAACGCATCCAAAATTTCTAATATTATCTCAAAATTGAACTATTTATTTCTCCAATTTTTTAAATTCCATTCTCACGCTACAAATCTAAACGGATAGATTTTATAATTTCCAAAATCACTACAACTCTAAACTGATCTAATTTTAACAACTAAATCAATTTCTCAATAATTAATTTCACAATAATAAAACAGTTGGACGCATAAAAGTTTTCTAATACTTTTAGCACAAACGCAACCAAAATTTATAATATTATCTCAAAATTGAACTATTGATTTCTCCAATATTTTAAATTCCATTCTCACACTACAAATCTAAGCTGACAGATTTTATAATTCCCAAAATCACTACAACTCTAAACTGATCTGATTTTAACAACTAAATCAATTCCTCAATAATTAACTTCACAATAATACACCAGTTGGATCTATAAAAGTTTTCTAATATTTTTAACATAAACGCATCCAAAATCACTACAACTCTAAACTGATCTGATTTTACACCTCTCTATTGTATGCCTAAATACTAGCCTTTGTGTTGCAAACAACAATATAATTGCAATAAATCATTTATCCAGTCAGAGCACGTTGTCTATTACAGATGAATTCCTCCAAATCTGTGATAAGAAAACTATTGATGAAATATGAGATGCTACAGAGGTAATACACTTTCTTTAACACCTTAATTTTTCGTCGCATATATACATTCACTGTTGCTAGAATAACTAACGTTGAAAAAATAATAGAATCTTACACAATCTTATGTGATGGAACTTAGGTATTATTATCACATGTACTTATTACCACGTATATTTTAATTATTCACAAATTTATAAATATAATTGGTATCAAAAGTATTCGCTTACATTTCTAACAATTTCTTATATGTTTGATCTATTCCTCTTACTATAATCTATACAGAGGGAGTCATTACCTGATGTTTTCACTTATGTCACACATATAAGCAAAAGGCCTATAAACTCAATCAGCGACGATGATGTACAAGGATCTCGGTCAACTAATGATAAAATGTCAACCAACAATATGTAAAAAAAGATCTAAGTCGATAAAGATAACATCAATACTGGTTCAAATTAATTTGAACCATTCAATCATTTTACATAGATATGGTTTTATAATTTAGCTATTTCTGATTACTTTTATCATAATCATGTTTAGGTTGTTATTTTGAATTATTTGGATGAAACTTTTTGAATTTAATGACGATTATTAGATGATTCAACTCTCAATTTTTTTCAATTATGTTCAATTGAAATGTCATCTCATAAATTGTTGATGTGACCCTACATACATGGCAAGTAAATGCTTATGTGTAAAAAAGAACCTCCATGGTATTTTATTGTTGATGAGTAAAAAGAAAAAATGAAATAATAAGTTATCATTTTAGTCATACTTAAGGTTAAAAAAGTAATACCAAAAAAATAAATTGTAAAAACAAAATTTTAAAAAACAAACCAAAACATAAGTTATATATATTTCAACTACAAGAATGATCTGAAATAAAAAAAAAATTACATTCCTTAATACAATGAATGAGTATAAGAACCCGATCTCATAAAGCAACATCCATCGACTCCATTTTATTTCCTATAGAAGAGTTGTGGAAAGATAATTATTTATTTGATTGATAGTTTATGCAATGTTAAAATCAAGTGTTAAGTATGTCTTAATTCTTACATCTTACTATTGCCCAGATTCTTGTTGCAAATATTTATAAGCTTGCAGCGATTGTTAAAAAGTTCCTTTAAGGGCTAATTTCTTTTTGTCTGGATAATTTGCACTTTCAGTATACAGAACTGAATTGAAGACC
Organism: Hedera helix; assembly: GCA_947179155.2. NCBI lineage: Eukaryota > Viridiplantae > Streptophyta > Magnoliopsida > Apiales > Araliaceae > Hedera > Hedera helix. The sequence continues at coordinate 46,646,798 of OX359277.1, forward strand.
TATACTAGAAGCAGCTTAATTGTGATTATCATGGCACCTCTAGTGCAATGGTAATGTGACAATAAATTTAGTACATGCGGTTCTTGACAAAGTGAAATTTTTGTTGTCATGTTTCTTGCATTGTTTCAGACGCATCATGGATTTTATTATGCTTACCACAACACAACTTTGCGCCCTGAAATCCTAGATGTTGTTGAAAATGCAAAGGAGTTATATGGAGACTTTCAGATTATAGTGATAGGGCATGCAATGGGAGGGGCTATGACTTTTTTTTGTGGACTATATGTAACGTCCCCAAATCTAGGCCTACATAGCCCAATTTGAGACGCCATAAAATACACGATTTCTAATACAAATAGTACATAGAACAGAAATACAGAACACAATAATACACAACTAAGTCTCCACTATTATTGTCACACTATATACAACATGTGAAAATTACAATAGTTATCTCTCGGACCATCAATATATTCCCTTGTTAGACCCAACTATTCTCTCATTTTCTGAAAAATAATGGAACAAAAGAAATGGCGATCTCAAATAGCCCAGTAAGAAAATACCATGACTAAGATAATGACAAATAAATTATCATTAGTCTTCAACTGTTGAGTTCTTAATTGAATATAATAGACAATAAGCTTTATATCAAGAATTATAGTTAAATTCTTGAATAAAGTTCAGATCAATGATAGCAGCAGAATGAGCAATCCATTAGAAAATTAATGTAGACTATAATATCCACTCGCTTCTCTTTTTAAGAAAAATGTCATCAACGTTTATCACCTGAAACACCACTGGTCATGTTAATACAATTTCACAGTTCCTGGTCATAATCATGTAAGTCAACAGTTCATCTTTGCACTACGGGCCAAAGATATTCAATATATCACCAACGGCCATGATTATATCAGTATTCAGCCTTTGGTCATAATCATATCAAACAACAGTTCATCTTTGCACTACGGCCAAAGATATTCAAAATATCACCAACAGTCATGATTATACCAATATTCAGTCTTTGGTAATAATCATACCAAACAACAGTTCATCTTTGCACTACGGCCAAAGATATTCAAAATATCATCAACGGTCATGATTATACCAGTATTCAGCCTTTGGTCATAATCATACCAAACAACAGCTCTTCTTTGCCCCCGGCCAAAGAGATTTAAAATATCACCAACGGTCATGATTATACCAGTATTCAGTCTTTTGTCATAATCATACCAAACAACAGTTCTTTTTTGCCCCCGGCCAAAGATAAAATTCACCATATGCCCTAAAAGACACAACAATTATATCGCATTTATCCTATTATCTGTGCCCCAAGCCACAGATATTCACAACAAAATAATTCTTGATGATTAGAATAACAACGGTGATATAAATGATGAATAGAAGAAACAGAACGATCAATAAATATCGAAAGTTTATGATTTTACTTTGTACAGATTCAATAATGTCCAAATTGTCAACATGATGTGGACTCAAATTCAAGAACGATATTCAAGATCCACAATTCAAAATAACGGTTAAGGTTCAATAAAAAGATTTAGAAAAATAAGAAGGCTCAATTGAAATGATATTAGATGAAGCGCAAACTATTAAAGAATATATAATCATTTCAGAAAATTTTACCAACAAAAGACAAATAAAAAATGAATACGAAGAGTAATTCATCAAACATGCGGTAATCCGCGTAGTTAGGTTATTCTCAGAGATTAATAAGGAATGAATATGAAAGGTTATTCACCAAACATGCGTTAGTCCGCGTAGTCAAGTTATTCCCACAAATTAATAAAGAATGAATACGAAAGGTTATTCACCAAACATGCGGTAGTCCGCGTAGTCAGGTTATTCCCCAAATGAATAAGAAAGGTTATTCACCAAACATGCGGTAATCCGCGTAGTCAGGTTATTTCCACAAATTAATAAGGAATGAATACGAAAGGTTATTCACCAAACATGTGGTAGTCCACGTAGTCAGGTTATTCCCACAAATTAATATATGGAAATAAATGACACATTTTACGAGTAAGAAAGAAACGATATTATTTTCGATAATCAAAGAATGATAATCCCTTACCGTAGTAAGTTTGAATAATGGAAGATGAAAAAGATAGTATCCCTTACGAGTATAAAAGAAAATAATATCACTTACGAATATGAAAAAAATGATATTACAAACGAATATGAAATAAAAGTGTCATGCGATAATTTGTGTAGACAAATTATTTTCACAAGAGACAAATAAAAAATGAATACGAAGAGTAATTCACCAAACATGTTGTAGTCCGCGTAATCAGGTTGTTCTCAGAGATTAATAAGGAATGAATACAAAAGGTTATTCACCAAACATGTGGTAATTCGCATAGTTAGGTTATTCTCACAAATTAATAAATGGAAATAAATAACACATCTTATGAGTGAGAAAAAAACGATATTATTTTCGAGAATCAAAGAATAATAATCTCTTACCGTAGTAAGTTTGAATAGTGGAAGATGAAAAAGATGGTATCCCTTACCTTAACACGTGACTGGATATGAAGTTGATCAACCTATATTTTTATAATTTAATTAGTAACTACCATATATAATTTCATGGTGTATATCAATTCGTATGAAATCATCAAAAGTAATTTAATAGAATAAAGTATAATAACTTCAATATAGTTTTTGAAGAAGATAATATTTCAAAATAAATCTTCCAAATGAAGCTTTTCAAAATGAATATTCTAAAGGAAGAGTCTTCTAAAGGAAGATTTATAAACACCGTGTGATTTGTGTGGTTGCTTATATAACTTTTATAAAAAGACTTACTTGGTCAGTACTTGTACACTCACAAATCTTCACAAATATTCAAGATGACTTTAGTACACTCAAAGAGAACTTATACAAAGAAATATTTGTGGAGTGAAAGAAAGAATAAGCAAATAAATTTTTATGAAAAATCCTTAAGTTAAAGCATTTATTTATAGCCAAAAATCTTATCATAAACCAAGATTTTCTAATTTAATCTAAACTGTATATTTCAAGATAATGTTTAATATATACCACTCATTTCATCTTTTAATATTTCCTTAATCTAAACCATTTATTTAAAGATCATTTTTAATCTATACCATTCAATTTACTTTATATATAAAACAACTAATTTTATATAAATCAAATAACTTTATATATAAAAATAAATAACTTTATATAATTTATTATAATAAAAACAAATAACTTTATCAATTCAATTATTCAACAATAATTCACAATTATTTATTATTATGACTAATTGTTATAAATGCAGTGTAGTTAGCTTTCTGAGTTAGATAAGTAGAGAAATTAACTAATAATATAATACAACAGTTTAATCAACATCATAAAAGAGATAACAATAATGCTGAAAATAAATAAGAAAATAGCACGTTACTGTGTAATGACAATTATTGATTCAGTAATGTGAATTACTATGCATATGCTACTGTGACAATTATCAGCTCAATAATATAAATTATTATGCATGTGACAATTATTAGTTCAATAAAGTCAATATAGTACAATAGCCACTTTATCAGTTCAATAATATGAAATACTGTGCAATACCATGTGTTACTGTGCAATACCGTATGTTATTTTACCACCGGTTCTTTTAACAGTTAAAAGTGATAGTACCATTAACCTTTTTATTTAAAAAGGTTAATGTTGTCGTTTTCTATATTCGACAATAATTCGTTGTGGGAGGTCCACTAATGTTTGGTTATTTCAGCGCCGTCGTACGAATCGAATATTCCCCGATAGAACGAATATTCCCCGACAAAACGAATATTCTCCGAAAAGATAAAATTTGTACAAAATATTTTTAACTTTAATTTTTGTTAATTTATCCATTTACCGTTTCAAAAAAAAATATATATGAGAAAAAATTTAATTGTATTTCATAAAAGTCGGGGTCTTACACTATATCTCACGGTGTTTATATTTATAGCTTCTTGATCTATTGCATTTTATTATCTAGATTGTGGCTTTGCATAATTTATTACTTACTAGAATCCGGTAAATCATTATTATTAACATTATTAGTTTTTTTTTTTTTTTTTTTTTTTTTTGCAGTTTGGTAATATTGTGAGTGCCTCTACAATTGCCAAAAATAGTGTTAGGATGAGTATTTTGCTAAGTCTGATCCGGTAATTTATAGTGGGTCAGGCCCGATAGACCATCAACTTAACAGTCTTTTATAAGGACTCCTTGGTTCGATAGACTTTGGTTGGGTTCCTAATATCACTCGAATGTTGACTACTTATTACATCTAATCATAATTAGAGTAGGAGTCATGTATCATAAGTGGCTTAGGATAGTTACCTTCATATTCAACTATTACTTCTCCGATGGACATTCCTATTAGGACTGGTAAGAGTTAAAGTAAATGTTATAAATATTCGGTCAACAATATAGGTGAGGGTTATGCTATTCTACTATACTAAATACTTGAGCCTCCATTATTGATCTATCTTGAAACCTTCACTAAAATTCACACAGAAGGAGTCCACCAACAGCCTAAGCCGTTAAGACTTTTGTGCAGGTATTCTTCCCGGACGGCCAGCAGGACGTGCAAACGAAATTCAAGCGTCAACAAATAGATTAAAAAAAAACTAATGAGGCAATGTATTCGTTATTTGACTATAACATTGTGTTATGTATGTTGCGGTGCTATACTACTATGTGTTGGAATAAGATTATTTCCAACGGAATATTCTGTCGAAAATTCGGTCGTAAATAAACTCGTTGGGATTAATTCTGTTGATAATTCCGTCGAAAATATGTTGTTATTTCTGACGGAATTTTCGTCGGAATTTCCGTCGGAAATATGTTATATCCCACCGAAAATTCCGTCAGAAATAACTTTTATTTTTTAAAAAAAAATACCAATCATATAACCTGTACCAATCTTTGAAACATTTTCGTGCATTTTTCTATATTCTGGATAGTTGTTAACAAATTTAGCCATGTCTTCTGCAGCACTCAAAGAGTTAACGATTAAACAGTGTCCACACTCCACAAAGGCAATACTTGTACAAGATTGATAAATGAACAAATAAACAATAGAGATCTCCAGGCACAAACCTATTGTCTGGATATTCTGGTTGTTTTTTGCAACTTGCTGAAACTCATCCACCATCCTCTTTATACTCATTCCAATATCTCCAAAATTCTCATACATATTAGCTTTAAAAAATGCATCTTGTTCAGATGACAGCACTATCTCCTGTAAGCATAAACACCAATAAAAGGATTAATTATTCATGGAACATATAGATAGTGCAAGGATGTCCTTTTTTATTCTTTTGGTGGTTAGTAACAAGGAGAGTAAAACTTAACCTGTTGATCCTTCAAACATATATGGAGTATCACCACTAAATCTAAAATTGGGAGTAGCAGCAGCCGCGCACCAACGCCGCACACTAGATCTGAAAATCTTATGGTTTATCTATGGAGAAATTGAGAGTTTAAGGCTAGATCTAGGTAAATTAAAAGTTAAAAAAGATGAGAAGTGGAGATAACTGAGGAGATGAGAGAGGAAAGAATGAAGCCTGCCGCAAGCCCGCAGCCGCTTGAGAGCAAAAGGGAGAGGAAAGAATGAACCTGCGTTAGTAGTTCAGTGTATTAAAACACATAATATTATTTTCGACGGAATTTAAGCTTATTTCCGACCGAATTTCCGTCGGAAATATATTTTTCGCAGGCGGGAACTTTGGCATCACCATAATTCACTACAATTTCGCCGAAAATATTTCTGTCGAAAATAATTCCGTCGAAAATAAACTGTTTTCTTGTATCCTCGACGGAATTTTGTCGATTATAAATTATGGGGAACGGAATTATAATCGACGGAATATTCCATTGAAAATAAATTATTTACGACTGAATTTAGTCCGTCGAAAATAATTCCGTCGGGATTAGGTGTTTTTCTTGTAGTGCGAAGATCCAACATAATTTTTAATGCTCATGATTTTTAATTTTCGCATGTAACATGTGATTTCCCTTTAGATTTGAGGACTTAGACTGAACCATTTTTCTACTGTTTCCCCTTTCGATTGCATATTAGAATTCTGGTGCAAGTAAGCGTATATGAAACATGGACTCTTCAAAATGCACCAAGTACATGGACCTCACGTTTTCTCTCTCTCTTTTTCTTGTTTGTATACCCATTTTTCTTCTCAACTAGTCTTTAAGAGGACGAAAATATAGCTCATGATGGCATGGAGAACAAAAAAAATATTTTAAAATTATAAATATATTTTTAAAGAAAGAGAGACTTTTAAGGGAAAAAATTATCTTTTCAAACATATCTCTTAATAATTTAGCAGTAATAGAATGATAGTATTCAGCCTAATATTAATAATGTTATATTGACAAGTTCATATTACTTTATCGTTTAAGAATAAGAATATATATCTAATTTTAAAACGAAACAAAAAAAAAAATCTTACATCCTCAATTTTCAGACGGAGGTTGTACAACAATTATCTTGTTTTTCTTTCCATTGATTTCTTATATTTAAAAGTATTAATTTTTCAGACTTTAATCCGAACCGAAGTGTTTAGAAGCTCCATTCACACACTATTTAAAGGCGACATAAGGAAGGAAGGTATCACGAGGTTAAATACATGAATATCCTCTCCAAACTCTTTCCCCAAATTCCTCCCAAGTCTCTAGAATTAAAATATATATATTCTTCTTAAAATTAAATTATAATACTATAAGTTCTCAAAAAAATACTCCAATAGATATAAAATTTATTAAACATATATTTTTTTTTTAGGTACTTATACACTTATTAGAAAAAATTACTCACAAATTTTATTTTCAATAAAAGACAAAGGAGTATGGTCCTACCTTATTTGTAAAATACAAATGAAGTGGGGTCATACTCTTTCGTATTTTTTGCAGATAAGCTTAGCTAGTAATTTTTTCTAATAAATTTAGAATTTTCCATATTTTTTTTGCTAAATAAACATATTCAAATTATCATAAACAGAATTGATGGAATTTCCATCATCATTGTCGACGTATTTTGAATGTAGATTCTTCCTTCCGTCAAGTTAGTTCCCTACCACCACCTCTCATTGGCCAAGAGTTCCTAGTTTTTTAACAAACAAAAATGTGGTTTTTTTTTAATATATAAAAATTAACAATCGAATGAGAATAAAAATCAATTTCATATTTATAAGTTGTAGTTCACAAGAAATCACCCCATTTAATTAATTAATTAATTAATTTGATGATAAACAAAAGCAAGAAATTCATTCAAGCAAACAAGTTTATCAGGCAGGCAGGATCCTAGGTCCTAGCTAGCTAGCTCTCCCAGCACCAAGCAAGCAAGCAAGCAAGCTTTCTTTCCTTCTACCAAATGTACCTTACTGCTTGTTGACTGCACTCCTCCTGCTAATTCCTGAATTGCGTAAAAATCTCAAGCTTTTCTAACATGCATGAAACGCAATTAAGACAAAACTAGACCAAGGTTTACAATAAATAAAACTCGCAAAATTAAGCTTAATAATATTTTTCAATACTTTTGAACAAGGCAACAGGAGGAGGATATGGTTAGCTCCCTGGCTATAATAATGACGTTCTAATTTTATTTTTTTATTTTTTTAAAAAAAAATGGACTTATTATAACATGTATATACGTATACATATATTATATCTCCCCAGCTCACTGTGAGACACCGTGTATAAAAACAATACAATTATTGGTGGAAGGGAGGGATGGAACTATGGAAGTTAGGTCAGTGATTTCGACATTATCATGGCTTCCTTCCTTTTCTCCTTGTCTTCCTTGTAATTTGAGCTTTTCCACCATTCCAATTAATAATAATATATCAAGAAAGCAAATCGCTGCTGCTGCTCGAATGGCTACAACATCTAGGAGCAGGAGCGATGACGATGATTATGTAGAAGCCGCCGCCGCCGCCACCAAAATCATCGATTCACATTTGCACGTATGGGCTTCTCCTCAACAAGTAAGTTTTACTCCTCCTTTCCTCCCATTTCACTTTGTTTCCATTCAATTTCATAAATCCTAAAATTGAGTTGTCATATGAATTATTTAAATTTTCAAAATAGTAAATTCATTTACAATAATGGCTATTGTATAATCAATAAATTAAATTACTGAATTTTAGGATTTTGCAAATGGACTAGGTCAAACATATTACTGACTATAAATGGGTCTCATATAGGAGTGTCTAACACATGTATCTGTATATAAATAAATAAATAAAATATTAGATTCTCATTTTCATTGATTTGTCAGGCTGTGGACAAATTTCCATACTTTCCTGGCCAAGAACCTTCTTTACCTGGTCATCTCGATTTCTTGCTCCAGGTAACTATTAACTATTCTGCCCAAAATGAATATATAAATAAATATACGATAATGCTTTTACATTTTTATTTTATTTTTTTGGTACTTTGAAGGGAAATTAACATTCTTGCCTTTGGCAGCATTAATCAATAATTGGATTACAAATGATTGTTTCACTTGTTTACTTTACCTCTGTTTATAACCATCCTAGGCCAAGAATAATTAGACGGCAGTGTGACTTTAAACCTAAATCAAGTATTGTTTATATTATCAGTTCTGTTGGCGCAGTTATTGCCTCAGCTGGATTAAAATCCTAGATTCTCCCCTGTGCTTGATCGAGTTATCTGTCACTATTTTGTGCAAGTATATCTTCATGACGTAATCTAGTATAATGTGTTTCCTTTAGTATTTCGACGGTTTATTCAGTTATAAAAGGTTTAGCCTCGAATTATTCATTTCATAGTAGGCTAAAAAATTCTTTTCAAAAAGCATGCAGTGACTCTTAGAAAAACGCATGCACTTTCAGCTCATTAAAAGTTCTTCAATAACTAGTTACAGTCTATTTTTATCAATACTTGTAAAATGATTTTCCATTTTACCTTGACTCCTATATCTCACTTACGAAACCAAAGTAATATCTGAATGCTTTGAATGTGATACCAAATCAGTGCACCCTCCTCCGCACTCTATTTCTGAGTTTTGCAGAAAACTATATTAATGTCCTTTTTTAACCTTGATAGCAGAGAACTGTGATATACTTTACTATGTTTTCCTTCTCTATTTCCCATTTTATTTGTTTTATTTCCATTGGGTGTGGGGAAGCAGTGTGTTTTACTGTGCTCTGTTGGTACATTCTTCTCTTCTTTCATTCTTGTCATTTTGAGTGTTAAGCCAGATGCCTACCATTCTTCTTCCTATGAACAATAAAGCCTATCACATCTATGTCAAAAGAATTCATCAGAGTTACTGTTATTGTCACTTGATCAATATTTTGTTCTGCAGTGCATGGGAGAAGCGGGTGTGGATGGTGCACTCATTGTGCAGCCCATTAATCATAAGTTTGATCATTCCTTGGTGACAAGGTAAGCTGAAGATATATTTCTTATTTTTTCTAACTTAGTTTCCATCTGCCATCTATGTAACGACCTACAAACCCACATGAAAATCATGGCGAATTTCACTGAGAAAAAGAAATTTGGGGTGGAACTGAATAACATAATCTAATATTTACCCAATTCCACACTTAGCAACTGTTAGCTGTCAATCAGTTGTGGGAGGCTTGATTTAAAAGATAGCTCTTTCCTTCAGTGAAAGCTGAATTTTTCCAAAACTGAAGCACAAAGTTAATTACAGGGAGCTGTAAATATAGAACGAAGATAATGACAATAGCAACCACTATGAAAACAACTGTCAACCGTATGGAGCTTTACAAACAGGTAATCATGAGTGTCTGTTGCTCCTGTATGCCACCTTCAACCCATGAAGGGGGTTTTTCATCATCATGTCTGGAAGAAAATGAAATGGGTCATTCACGTGGCAGAATTGCACTATACTCCCCCCATTCCAAAATATAAGATCAATTTTGACTTTTTAAAGTCAATTTGAGACATAATCGAATTCAATATTGATGTAATTCCTTTAAAGTTTCAAAACAATAATTCTTGTGCTTAGTGGTCCTCTTTAGATAGTTTATAATATTTATAATTGTATTGACTAAACTTGCATGAATTAATGTTAGTTTTAAATTTGAAAATATCTTAAACTGACTACTAAAAGTCAAAATTGAATTCTTTTTATGTGAGTATTTGCAATCCTAGGAATAATTCGCAGTTATTACAGTCGATACTGAATCTTTGTTATTTGATCTATTGTTTTATCAATTTCTCTACTGTATATTATAGAAGACATGTGTTATGCCAACTTGACCATTGACAGTATATTGAGGAGGTATCCAACCAAATTTGTCGGTTGTTGCCTTGCCAATCCAGCCGAAGATGGGAGCGGGGTTCAGCAGCTTGAAAATCTCATTTTAAAGGTCTTTAATATGTCTCTTGCTATCAGATAAGTACTTTATCAGAAATCATCTTTTGACTCGGAATCTTTATTCATGTAAGGATGGTTATTGTGCTGTTCGCTTTAATCCATATTTGTGGCCCTCTGGTCAAAAGGTATCAATCTTTTTCTCAGGTTCTTGTTGCTGTTACTTGAAATCCCAAAATCTATGCTTTATTTCATAACAAACTTTAGGAAAGAATTACATCCAACTTTTTTATTGAAGCAGTGCACTACATAAATGTTTGAAGCCAGGGCATTTTGGTTCAGAATTTTCTAATATGCTGAATTGATGCATGGCGACAGCCAGCTTCTGAACCTGATCGATCCCAACCAAGAATTTAATTGAAGGAGATAAATACACTTTTATTTGGTTTACTAGTTACTGTTGATATTTTAGGGTTCCAGTACCAATTCCAGTCATATTTGTGAGTCAATTTTTTCAGCAAAGCTGAATATGACTGAAATCCCCATCCAGTTGTTGGTCTGATCTCTTTTTGTCCAAAACAGATGCATGTGAGAGATATTTTTATTCTGTACTTTTCATGTTCAATGTATTGGCAGATGACAAATGAAATTGGCAAGACACTGTTCTCTAAAGCCGGAGAGCTTGGAGTGCCAGTAGGTTTCATGTGTATGAAGGTATGAGATCTCAGTTAATTCAACTCAATGAAGCCTTACAATCCAACTACTAGTCATTTGCTCATCATTTATTTCTAACATATTGTGTGCGTTTCAAATACCCATTATAAGATAAATGATATATCTTGCGACTTTATATGTCTATTTTTTTATTATGAGTTACGTGGATAACTATAATTAGTAATATTTTAACAATATATTTGATATATTGGGCTAACCTTATAATCATACCCAATCCCATGTATTGATAACGTCGCAGTCATAATTTGACAGAAAACTTTCGTAATACGTCCATTATAACGTTTCAAACACAAAACATTTGTTTAAGTTGTAATTTGATGACTTGTCCAAAAAAAATAAAATTAGAGAGCTGTAATGCCATTCTTCTGAGCTGTCATTATTGCTTACTGTACTATTCTTTTAATTTCTCTAATGTATTAAATAAATGTTGCTTTTTTCTTTGATAATGCCGATGGTCGAGTGACTATACATTGGAGGTACTTTCAGGGTCTTGATCTTCATCTATCAGAAATTGAGAAATTGTGCATAGAATTTCCTTCAACAGTTGTACTGCTTGATCATTTGGCTTTCTGCAAACCTCCTCTGTAAGCTTCCTAAATTATAGTTTTCCACAAGAAGCTTTCCAAACTTTCAGCAGGTAAAGGACCAAACTAGCTCTGTTCTAATGCCTGTGTCATCTTGCAGAAATGATGAAGAAATTGTAGCCTTCTCAGAGCTGCTAAAGCTATCCAAATTCCCACAGGTAAAACAGTGTTATACCTTTACTAACTTCTATTCTGTATACTGTTTCTTGACCAGTAACTTTCTGACTTATCAAGGACATTGTCGGGTAGCATTATGTTTCGCTTTCTCTGCACTAGGTTCAGACATTTTGTGAATCTGGTGGGACACTTGTAACTGACTGAATTTTTGGCATATAAGCTCTTTTGACAGCTCTTTTTTTTTTCTGAAGGTACTATGATACTTCGAAGTATCAAGTGCAAAATCATACTAAAGGAGTGTATTTTTTTCATCATAGTCTTATTCTTTATTCTCTGCTAGCTATGCCCAATGTTCATCTAATTACGTCTACACCGCCCACTCTTTTGCATATATGAAGATTATTGTATACTGTTAATTTATCCAATATCTTAATCATGGGTTGACAGGTGTATATAAAATTCAGTGCCCTGTTCAGAGTGTCAAGAAGACCATATCCATATGAGGATCTATCCCAAGTTCTTTCAAAGGTAGTCTCCAGCTTTGGTGCCAACCGGGTCATGTGGGGGAGGTAAAATTTATCCTTCTCTCTAGGAATAGGAATGTATGTAGTCTTGGAACTCTGGATTGCAAATATGTTAATTTTATAATTAATCATCAAACTTTACTCTTTTTGTCATGCTACAGCGACTTCCCGTTTGTTGTTCCCGAGTGTGGTTATAAAGAAGCAAAAGAAGCAGTGTCTCTTATTGCTTGTCAAGTGCCTTTATCTTCTACTGAGTTGGAGTGGATCATGGGTAGAACAGCTATCCAACTCTTTCAAGGTCATTGGCTTTCTTCTTGAACATTTGAACTGATTTTAAAATCCTGATATTTACTGAAAACCTGTGTAAAAATAACATATAGCTTATCCAGGAAAGTTATTTGTGCATCTGTAAAAGTTCTTCACTCCCAGGAACTTGAAGCTAAATTGAAGACACCGACTGTTGGCTTTAATATTATAATGTGAAGAACATTGAAGTTCATTTCTTATTTCCTGTCATAGGATAAACAATTTGCCAATTAGGGTCTGGATTTGGATCTGGTCTGGGTTGTCAAACACAGCTTAGCTTGAATTTGCAAATTCTAATTATTCATTCAATTCACAAAAGGAGAAAATATCACAGATCACAAGAAATATCTTACTATATTCTTATTACAAAAACAAAATTAATAATAAATATATATATTTTAAATATTTATTATACTCAGCTTAATTACACGCCTATTAATCCCTTTGTTGCAGTCTCACAGATTTGGTCACACTTTTCTTTCAACTTCATCTTCAACATTTTTGTTCATAATGATCCAACTATGTTAATAGATATTTCATGATAATGGGATCAAAAAAATTAATAAGAATTTACAACCATTAAAACTAATGTAAAAAATCAAATGGTGAAAAGAGTTGAATTATTTTTATTTTTGGAATAATGATATAATTTAATATTATAAATCAAATGATAGAATTAAGGGAATGAGACATTGCCACGACTTGAGATTCAAGTACTGTTGAGAAGACTAAAAGGCACATGCTATTATTACAAGGCTTGGATTACTTGTAGATTTCAATTATACTAACAATATAATTTTTTTTATGCCGGATGAAACTGGAAGGGAGCCAAATCTGTAACCTATTTCAAATCTTTTCAAAATTATCTTTTATATGTATATATATATGATCTGCTGAAGGATATATATCAGTTCTACATATATAATCGTATCTTCATTTCATTTAAAAATCAATTATTTCACTCATATACTCGTGTCGTTCATAATTTTCTCCCATTGTTATTTCTTTCTACACCTATTTACCATAATCCTCCATTTCTCATCAAATCATTCAAGTTTTTGATTCATTTACTCGTTCTCATTTTTATTGCATTCTACACCTATTTACCATTGTCCTCCATTTCTTTTGATGGTTGACACCCGATCCAATCCTTCTCCTTCATTCTTTTTCTTTATTTTTGTAGGCCAATTTGAAATTTCAAGGGGTAAAATGAGAATAATACTAAAGGTCAAGCTGATTACAAGGAGGAAAAAACTTTTATTTGCAAACAGATAATTGAATAGTTTAAGAAACTGCAATTTTCAAACTTAATAATTTGATTTAGCCTTTTAGGCTTATGAACGACACTTCTCAGACTTTTGGAAGATGGTGTACCGGGCGCACCAGTCTGAGTTGGGTTTTCCGTAGTCAAACTCGACTCCCCTAGTACTAGAGAGTCTAGCTCCAAGGCAAAAAAATTAGTGCCAAAATTGAATTTAAATCAAAATTTATGTCCCCGCCACCAATCAAAAGTGTGTATACATGACTCTCTTCATCTTATGATTTATAAATAAATGTTTATACAAAGCTTATTCCCTACTCTATTCTTCCCTAATTCTCTTTGGATCCTAAAATTTACAAACTATAATTGGCATCACCCCCACAATGTCAGAAGTTTGAGATCAAATGTGGGGAAAAAGAGGAGGTACAAACTGCAAATGCTTTACACTAAATTTAAACCTGTACAGTTACTAATAAGAATGGAGGCTAACACATGGCACAAAAACACAGTTACTAATCATCTATACGTTGGATCTCGCCCATGTTGATGCGATTGCTGGTAACCTTGAATCCAAGAAGAGCTGGATCAATTTGTCTCCCTTTCTTCCCTTTCTTTTTGCCACCGCGACCTCCTTGTCCATCAGATGATTCTGAAGCTGCTGCTGCTGCAGCAGCAACATGACTCTCTGGTTGTGGTGGCTTTTTGGCATTGCTTTTAAGCATGTCACTGAATGATGTCTCCAAGACGTCAGCGTCCCCACAAGATGAGGTTCTCCTGAAATGCACGTCTCTTTTTCCAGAGGCCAGAGTATCGGAGACCGTGTTTGGTCGATCTCTGCTTACCTCACTTCTTACCCCTAAAGGATTCAAAATTATACAAATCATTACACCCAAGAATTTGAAAGCTCACTAACGATTTCAGCCTCCCTACACATGCAATGGGTGGGAGTTTTTAAGGATAACAAATCATTTAAGGTAGTTTAAAACACACCCACACACCAGGGTTTTCTTCTTTTTCTCTCTTATTGGGTCAAACCTTCAAAGGCCAGACTACGGAAACATGGTACTTGCATGTTACATGAATGAAGTACACCATCAATTTTGGACATTTTATGGAAACTTAATCAAATGTTCAACAAATATGACGTGCCTTTATCAAATTTGACATGGTTATTGAGTTATAACACATTTTCTAAATATCTAAAATCTAGTAGTTACTTGTTTGACATAAACCAGGAAAACATAATGCTTTTTGTTTCGTGCCTTGCCAACTACTTTGTTGCAAAATATAAGATCAATATTTACTTTCTAAAAGTATAGAAAGTTAATTTATGACATTTTTATATTCAAATTTGACTTGATTCATATAAGTTTTGAAAACAATATAGCTAATAATTAGTAGTATATTTTTGATAGCTTACATTATTCATAATTATATCAACTAAAACTACATGTATCATAATTTTGAATTTGAAAATATTCCAAGTAGACTTTTCGAAAGTATTGATCTTATTTTGGAACAGAGGAAATACTATTTTAAAATTAGGTTTAACGATGGGTTCACCTATGTACATGTCCATGTTCTGGAGTCTCTATATTCGTGAAAAAAGTGTAGAATATATTTTAATAGATCATACCTTCCAAAGGCACCATATTACTCAAGAGATTTTTCCCTCTGGTAACAGGATCAGAGGACAACTCAGACATGCCTTCTTGGGATGATGAAGCTCTCGAGATAGGTGGACGTTTCAACAATATATTTTCCGGCCTTTTAGACTGTAGAGCAGGCAGCCTATCAATGGTGAAACTAAAATCATGAAATGAAAACATAAAAGAAATGCAATAAGTATTGCTATGCTTGACAGGTTATAACTCTATTAATCCACTGAAATTGATAAATCCAACACTGAATTATGTCACATGAATAGATTTAAAATAGCAAAGGACACGAGATTATCCGAACTGTGAAGACAGTTTTCAATACTTCTACACTTCATTCTCACTGTATGCAGTACTATGATCCTTGAATCAAACAATCCAGCACCAAGAACAAGTATTTAAATCTGAAAACTAGATCCCTTCATTTCAAATCTACTCATCCAATTTATATTTTGCAACTGCGTGCCCATTTTCATTCTAATAACAAGAGGAAAAGGCAAATGGCACTTCAAAAAGAATAAAGTAATATGAATCTTTCAGAAGAATAAATAAAACAATACTCCCACCATATTATGCAAATCTATAACAAATGATGTTAACGGTGTAAACCCGCACAAGATTAATTTGGTTTGATAGTAACATTATCATTGTAGGTGAGGGAAGCAAATGCCCTTTGATCAATGAATACAAGCTTTTACTTTCTCTTCAATATAGACAACTAAAGGATTGGAGTGCATCCAATTTTGGACTCAAGTGTCGGGTGTGTGACCCGGGGTAGTTCAACCCATTTAGAAAACTACACATAAAATAGATGAAGATAAAATTTTATAGGCATCCAAGTAATAAAGTTAAACATATATAAAAGCTAATTGCAAGCCTCTTATCTTTCTTAGTTTTATCTCCCTTCCATTAATCATAGGATTTCTCCCCGCACTCCCTATTAAATAATAAGTAATACCCAATGAAAATTTGCAGTGTTCTAAAAATTCCGTCTAGGTCCGATTAATCCCCGCCTAGGCCTTAGGGCCCTTCGCGCCCAACCTAGGCGCTAGGCCCCCCGACGCCCCGCCTAGGCCCAAAGCAGGAAAAAAAATCCCTACAGAAAATTAGACGGGACTAGGCGGGTAAGGCGGAGAAATTAAACAGGACCTAGGCGGAGAAATTAAGGCTGCAATTATTTTTGTTTTTTATTTTAATAACTAAGCTACAAAACAACGTACAACGTCGTGGGAGTGAATGATGAAGTTGAGAGTTGTTCGAGCCTTACTTGGGAAGCGGTTGATGAAGCATCCGGAGCAGATAAACATGCTAGAGCCTAAGAGAAATAGAAAAAATATTGGAGTAAGAGAACTCCACAAAGAATATTTTTTGTCTGATAATGACACGGAGGAAGAGGGAAATGAGTATTAGTTCGATGGGGACATTATCTTAGAGGAATATGGAGAAGAAGAATTAGAAATATAGAAGGATATGGAGTTGAGAACTATTAGTTTGTATTTTTTATTATTTGTTTATGATTGAACTTTGAACAATTACATGTTTGTGTTTGAACTTTGACATTGGGAGCAAATGCCTTTATTATAAATTGTTTTGATTTATATTTTTGTTTTGTTTGGATAAAATATTAAGATCGACTTAGAATAAAAAATTCCAACCCCCCCCCCCCCCCCCCCCGGGGCGCCGCCTAACGTCTTTTAGAACATTGAAAATTTGAGCACAAAATTTTACAAATATTATCAGACCGAGCATTTCTAAGGGAATGTCATCTAACCATAGTTATTAATTAAAACCACCTCCAGAAACAATACAATTTTATTGACAATTGATACAAATGATCCCATCTCTCATGAATTAACAAGTCAAACTCTTCCACTACAACTCCACGTCCCTCCTTCGCGTGAAGATATCTGCTGGCCTCACATATACATAAACCAAACTCAGCCTGGTGAGACGGACTGTATTGCTTAACATGTTCTTTATCAGACTTTCTATCAATTAATTGTTAACACTGATTTGTTACTATGCAGCTATGTCGGATCTTTATATGGAGAGTGGCAGGGTGTTTCAGTAGTTTTTCTTTGCTTTTCGTTGTGTATTTAGCTTGAGGACTTGTCCTCCCCTCATTATAGTCTCTTCTTTCTAATGAACTAATTTTGTCTGAACAATATTCATGTTCATTGAAAATATGTCCTCAAACTAAAGCTCAGCGTTTGGACCCAAAATAACTCAAAAAAATAGATACTTCTGGCCAGAAAAAATAAAGGAAAAACTGAAAAAGAAAATAAGTAATAAACGCACATAGATACAAGTAAACAAACATATAAGCTTGTTGGTAGTTATTCCATGCTTGAGAAAACAAGGAAATAAAAGAATTTCCAAATTTCTAGTAATGAAGTCTGCGAGATCAAGATCGAAAGCAAAGTTGATGAAGATCACAAGTGTATTTATTTATTTATAGGTTTATTTATTTATGGGTTTGATGTATTCTCATATTATTTAGAATACAGATTATGAATTTGAGATTGCTTTGATTTAATTTATCGCAAAGATAATTATTCCTTTACTAGGATCCTAGATCTAGGACTAATAGACATGGAGTTGAAGTTCTAAACCACTATTGATTTATGTACAGAGCTAAATCCTAGGTTTCTATCAATTTATCTTTCAGTTATTTGTTCTTTCAGAATCTGTCCTACATCATATTGGCATCAAAGCTTAGGGTTCCTCCATTAATTTCTTAGTTTTTGGGAGATCTTGGGTTTCAAAAAAAAACTACTATTCATCCGTTACTATTCAAGACCGAGGTTAGTGTTCATCGGTTACTTGTTGGCAGCCGGCTTTACTATTCACCTATGCACTGTTCACCACATCTACTGTTCATTAGGTTACAAAGAAGGAAGGAGAAAACAAGCATGAAAAAAAAAAGAGAAAAAGAAAAGAAGAAGAATACAAGCAGAATAAAAAAAAGGAGGAAAAGAAAGAAGAATACAAGCAGAAAAAAGAGAAGACATACCTGTGAAGCTGGAGGCTGCTGCTGCACTTGAAAGGAAAGGAAGGAGGAGAATTTGCTGACTCGGGTAATCCTAAACAGAATTAATTTTCTACCAAATTACAGTTTAGTACCCCGAAGTTTCTGATTTACTTTAAACATTTACCCGCAGTTTGCAAAATTTTCAGTTTAGCCCTACAGTTTTCTGAAACTGCAAAATTACAGTTTACACCTTCAAGTCTGTCTTATTTTAAAATTTTCCCTGTAGTTTTGAAAATTTTCATTTTGAACCCCTACCAGTTTTCTAAACTAGACCCTAGAACTTTTATACTTTTACATTTTAGCCACCGAACTTTCAACCTTCAGGTCTCAGTCCCTGTACTTTCATTTTCTTCGGTTTCAACCCCTAAAGTTTTAGCTGCTGATTTTTAAAAAAAAGGAAAAAAAAAGTTTTATTGTATTTATTTTAGTTTTAAGCTATTGTAACAATGTACCAAACCACAAAAGATTTGATTGAAAGGGGGAAAAAAGAAATTTGGGCTCTTTGTGATGAAAATGACCGAATAGACTACTTTAACAAGACATATGGTCGTACTACCCGATTGAAAATTAGGCAAGAAGATGTTAGACAGTATTTGCTAATGCACATTACGAGCTTGACCAACTTCAATGGTGATATCAAGATGAACAAAGAAGAGCTGAAATAGAGAAACGTCAACATGCTAAATCAAAAGAACTTCAAGAGCAAGCACGTAGAGTTATTGCTAGATGGAATGAAGAGCAAGGGGAGTTGAGAAAGAAAGAGGAGGAAGAGCAAATGAAATCACAAGAGAAAGAGCGAAAGGAAGAGAAAGAGTAAACGAAAGAGAAAGAAGGAAAGCAAGAGAAAGAAAAAGAAAAAGATAGAAAGGATGATGGATATTTTGAGTCTACAGACAGTTGTGATGAGTCTATAGAGATTCTTGAAGTTGCACAAGTTGAGCCCAAGATTATGTGTGAGCAACAAAGCGAGGTAAATTATGAAATCGTTGTTGAGAAGCTGGTTCAAGATATTGATCCGATCCAACTTGATCATATTGAGTTCATCATTCCGATTAATCTACCTCATCAACCTTTGAATGCAAAAGTGATGCTCTCAACAATTTTATTCCCAAGATTTTTTGAACCTTCTCGTGTGAAGATGTCATCTGCAGTGCTCCAAAATGTTTTTCGTGTGAAGGAGTTCATGGTTCATTCGGTCATGCTATAAAACTCGAGGTAGAGTTTTCTCCAATAAGGGGATAAATGATGGGGATCACAAGTGGGTTTATTTATTTATAAATTTAATGTATTTAATTACTTGTGTAATTGTTGTAATTTTAGGATATAGATAGTATTTTATTAACAAAGGTATTTTAATATTTTAGAAGATAGTTGGTATTTTATTTTAATTAGTTAAGGTAATTTTGTCTTTTAATATTTTTAGGGTAATTAAAGTTTGTGTCCTAATTAAATTAGGACTTGCGTATTATTTAAAGGATTGATGTACTCTCATATTATTCAGAATACACATTATGGATTTGAGATTGCTTTGATTTAATTTATTGCAAAAATAATTATTCATTTACTAGGATCCTAGATCTAAGGCTAATAGACGTAGAGTTGAAGTCTTAAATCCCTATTAATTTATGCGCAGAGCTAAATTCTAAGTTTCTATCCATTTATCTTTCTGTTATTTGTTCTTTCAAAATCTGTCCTACATCAAAACTTTTATACTCCACCCCAAAACAGCATAAGCAAAATAGGCTATAAGTCCCTTCTATAAATCAAACTACATTTTTCTATATCAAACAGCAGTAATAAAAAAATATTAAATTATAATTACCGATCTTTAGTGCCATCTTCTCCAAAAGAATCTTTCTGTCCAATTTTGTCATCATAGAAGCCAGAAGTCCCACCTGAAACCAAGTCAAACATACCATTATTTGTGTGAAAAAAATGGATGCCACGAAGGAATGATCAACTGAAAATTACCGGCATCGCCAAGCAAAGTATTCCTGCTAGTGACATTAACTGGCATTTCTCCAAGATTAATAGCAGTCAAACCCTCCTTTTGAACCATTCCTTCATGAGTATCTGAAGCCGGCCCCTTTATCATCATACCATCTTCACTCCTGAAACCATGCCTTCTTCCCTCGACCTCTAAGAAGTCGGTAGATGGCGTGCCTATCATGATAGAGTTTGCGTAAATCGCCTGAGAGGTTTCATTCATACCCGAAAACAATGGGCCTCTATCACTGAATACTCCAGAATTATATATAAGAGGCAATCTTTCAGTGCTTTCCGGACCAATAACCAACTCTTCAGCTACTTGAACCTGTGGTTGCCCACCTGAATTAGAACCATAAGACCCCATGGCAAATGAGTGATTTTGACCTGATTCTTGATCCGAGAGAAGATTGAACGAATGACTCGGACTTGTCCCAGAATAATGACTACAAGGTGGCCTTCTATCACATGATACTCGGGCCACATCCAACGGCTCGGTAGACTGATGGCCTGATTTCTGGTTAAGCAGTTCCATAAGCAACCTCTTTGAAGTATCGTCACTGGTTCCAGTTGACATCCATAAACTTGAATCATCAGAAGTCCTAACTTCAGCTTCCCTTTTCTGCCTCTCATTAATCTGCAATTGCTGAATCCTGGACTCCATCCAATCATTTGGCAGTTGACCATTGCTCTCAGACCACTGTCCCCCAATTGCATCCAGATGAGAGGGGTGAAACTGATTTGAAACTAAAGGATGGTGAGAGTAGATACCAGAGGAAAACCCAACCACTTGACCAGCAGGATGCACTCGTGCATTTGACTCCTGCATATCTAAACCTTGGCCATGAGCTAAAGAACTAACTATATCCAGGTTCATTCCAGGACCACCACCAGGAGGCAAAGGCATTGACCGCTCAGATGGCAGTAAGGCAGGGTCATAAAGCCCCCGCTGGATTCGATCTTGTAATGAAGGATTTCGTTCGAGATGACTCAGATGCTCCTCAGGAGATGGTCTCTGTTGCTGCTGGAAAAATTCTATTTGGCCAAATCCTACAGAGTTGGATCGGTGGGCACCAACGGGATTTCTGTGGAACTGGTTGGACTCTTCAACAGGCCAGGCAGAGCCAAGTTGTCTCTCCTCCATTTCCACATGCTGCCTCAAATCCATTGGCAACTGCCTCGCATGCAATTGCTCCTGCTGAAGGATTTTATGTTCCAAAGGTTGCATCTGCCCATGCTTTAAACGTGATATGTGCTCCAATAAATCACTTTGATGCCCCTGATGTGCCGTTTGACCAAATTGTGCTTGAATAAGATCTTCAAGAGATGGATCAGCATGCCTTGTAAGGTGTTGGGAACGTTGTTGTAGTTCATTTAGTATGTGCTGCTTTAACAAAACCTGATCGAGAGCATTGTTAGATCTAACAGCATCAACATGTGATTGCCCATGTACAGGATCGTGCATTTGATTCTGCAACAACTGTTCAAGCAGCAGCTGTCGAGCTTGAGACTGCTGCTGCTCCTTCAACAGCATTTGCTGTTGTTGAAACTGCTGCTGCTGCAACTGGTGATGTTGTTGAAGCTGAAGCTGCCGCTGGTGTTGAAGCTGAAATGCCAGAAAGTGTTCCAGATCTTGCCCTGTTTGACTAGCAAACTGCTGCTGTTGGTGCACCAGGTTCCTATTTGGAACTCGCTCCAACACGGAATCATTCAAGTGTCCTTGAGAAGACAACAGATTATGCCGCTGTTGTAGCTGCTGTTGTTGAAATTGTTGGGGCAAAAGCTTCTCTGCTAAATCAAAATGATTTATTCCTTGATCCATAAGAGATAACTGGTGAGCATCCACGGCATCTTCATACAAGCTTGGCTCAGAAAGTATATTTTTTCTATAAATATCAGGCCATGTATCAGCTCCATGATTTGAATCTACCATTGAATTTAATGGAGCACCTCTTCCAGTCATAGGGTTCATATGTTGATTCTGAACCCCAACACTAAAAGACGTATTTGAAGTCCAGTCATTCCTGGAATATGTTCCGTCACGCTCAGACCATAACAATCCAAAAGGATGCAGCTGATTGTTTTTTGAGGTCTGCATGTGAAGGTCTTTAAATTCATTTGCAGGAGGGTCACTAATCATATTTGTATAAGGATCACTAGTGCCCCTAAACGTTCCCTTAAGATTGCCACTACTTCCAGGTCTTCCAGGGAAAACAATTTCTGTGAGAACAGAAGAAAGGACTAGGATCAAACGTTTAATAATATAAACGCTAGTAAAATTGATGACACAAAATAAAAGAAAAACTAACCTTCATCTTGAGCAACATATTCTTGAAAGCTTTGACCGTCAGGATATGGGAATTTCGATGGACCTTCATGCTCAGATATTCTTGACTGAACATTATTTGCTGAAAGAACATCAAACTCAGACAACTGCCGATGTGGATCATCCAAGGTAGCAGAATGAATGATTTGAGAAACGGAAACAGAAGAAGGTAACTTAACCTCCAACTTCCCTTTAAAATCTGTGCTGGTGGCATACTCGTGCATAACTTTCAAGTGTGGCATAACTTCACCCAATTGTCGAAAAGGTAATTCTTCTGGAGCATCTGCCAGGCGAACTGGTAAGTCTGCCCCAAAAAATCCTTGCTCGAACCATGAAATGATGTCAACTCCAAGAAAGGGTCCCTGGATCTCTCCTTGAGGGTCGCAATAGTACAAGCTTAAATCTTCAGGGGGGATACTCCTTTCAGACTGATTTCCATTAATACTGCCTTCCAGTGGCGGTAGATTGCTGCCGCAATACTGCTCTGAAGATGGCAAAAAAAATGGCCAATTCAAATCATCAGGAAGCTTAACGCTGTTATTAAACAAAATGGCAGACCCATTTTCATCAAAAAGAGAATGTTTGGGAAAAGAAGAATCAGAATTTTTAATATGTGAAGCACTATGATAAGCACCATTAAATTCTTGTGCGTGGCTGTCATCATTACTATTTGACCTTGCTGATGTCGTTTTATCAATATCCATCCCTACAACAGCCTTGGGAATATTTTGTTCCCCAGCATAATTAACATCTCCCTCTGAAACAAAGTACAGATAGTTTCTTCAGAAGCCCTAAACTGAAAAACACTTGGTTATAAGGTTAAAAAAATTCTGTTACTCACCATCTATTAAATTCATCTTAATACCATCCTTATAGAAGATGTTGTCAGTATAAGCCTGATATCCATCATTATTTTGTGCTTTTGGAAAGTCATCGACCAGCTCCTCAGAGAAACCTGAGATAAAGATACCTTGTTTTCCATTTGTGGCTTCCATGTCTCCAATGTCTGGGGGGAAAAATCCAATAATTCAGCCAGCAATTGAACCACACCCTAAACTAGAAAGACGTGTAGTTGGACGAGTAAATTGAACTGATAAAGTTTAATTACCCGAAACATTATCAGTTGATTTTCCCTTTCTGAAGGAATTATATGACACCTCGCTACTGGTAACTTTCCCCTTCCATATATCACCAATAATGGCCTGTATAATGTTAATGGATGTCAATGACAAGGAAGAAGTCTCCTAAAGACACAATCACAGCCAACAAGAAGATAAATTCAACATGCAAATTTATGTAGTTTACCTCCTCTTCCACATTAGGAGCCACAAAAGCTAGTGGTTCAATAACAGTTAATTGTGTTATAAGGGCTACTTCCTCAAGATTGTCAGGTATGGTAGCAAAAAATGGATCAAAATGTTGCCTCCGATAAATATCAAGAAGCTTCCCTCTCGGATAGCAAAATGCATCAGGGGAAAGGATTGGTTTCCCAGGTACACTTTCATCTTTGACAAAATTTGCAGCGCCAATGGGACCCGAAGATGTAGAGTGAAGAAGTGCTACGTTAGATCTCCCACGTCCTACTGTAAACCCCATATTTGAACCCTCCACCCGTCCTCTTTCCAGTCCAAATCCAGGTGCAGCACGGTAAGAGCCTGGGCCAGTAGAATTTCCTTCTATTCTATGTCGTGGCCTCCACTTATCACGAGAATCAGCATCACGCTCAGAAACTGCACAACTGTTATTTACAAATGATTGATTGTCACTTTGAGCATCTTCCTTCTCTGTCCCTGTTCTCTTCTCAGTACGAGCTTCCTTTTCTTTGTCTTCTGGTCCCCACCTAGATGACCATTTGCTATCACGCCTCGCATCATGGCCGGAACTGCGGTTACTAACATCATGCCACCTATCGGTCACAGGCAGAGGTCTATTATCAGTAGTTTCTCTTCCAGGAGCATTTTCAGCACGACGATCAGTTTTCCTGCGATCTCTTCTACCAAGCAAGCTTGTCTCTCTTTCTTCTTCACGCCAGCGGCGCCCACTCTCAGTCTCTGTTGGAATTCTTCTCCAATCCTTTTTTTCATCAACTCCATCTGGACGCCAAGCCTCCTTTTGATTGGAATCAACAGAATTTCCGAGGGACAGAGAGCTAGGTGCCCGCATTTCCTGTCAAATACATGAATAACAAAAGCAATTTGATGGCTTTAATTATTTTGGTTTAAGATATAGAAAGATAGAGGCTAAAAACACACTGAAAGATTGAGTTAAAACATCCCTACTTTGTTCATGATTTCCAAAACATTTTTTTAGTTATTAGTATTTAAAAAGTTTCCTATTTCGACATCATTATTGGAATAAAGTCTTACAGTAAAGACTACATCTGATCATCAGTCAAAAAATAGAAAGATCTATTAACGGGTTATTGGTTGACAAATGAAGGGTCTAGTGATTGACAAATGAAGTTGACAGGGTCAACCATATTACTACTAATTGCTGGACATAACACAAAAGTTAATAAGGTTGCATAAGAATCAAGGTCTAATTAAACAGTTGTATGATGATATTTTTCCACAAACAAATTATTGAAGGTTACCCAAGCATTATAATTAACTGAAATCAAATGACTACCATAACCACTGATACACAAAAAAGGTAAAACAATTCACAGGACCAAACTATATAACATAAGATCTTCTGATGAGATTTTTGAAAAATATAGAATTAACAGTTGGATCATGAATTTCAACAAAATATTATTAAAATGAAATCAAATTTTTTAGAGAGACTGGACACTCACCGCCTTGGTGTCACTTGGTTTAGCATAAAGCCATTGAGGAGACAAAGGAATGCTGCTTTCTGATGCTAATTGATCTGTTGAAGCAATCATCTAACATGAGTAACAATTTCACTAGTGCAGTAATGAAAGGACATAGAAAGCTATAATTATTACAAGTCAAAACCAAAGAAGATATTGTCACACTATTTAAGAACAGGTTTATACAACAGTAACCTAATAAATAAATTACCTTTTGACTCGTCAAGCATCCCCATCATCGCCTTTTCATCATCATTTCCTCCAGATGCTTCCACTGTTGTTAAATCAATCCAAATAAGAAAGAAAAAATAGTCATACTCCCATTAACTTCCAAGAAAAATAGCCGTACTCCAATTAACTGATTCAACTGAAATTGCAAATTACAACAAAGCATTTGAAAGAGATGGGATCATATAAGCAATATAGGAATAAAACTAATAAAATGAACTACAAAAAATGGATAATTAACATTTTGACAGACAACAATCATAACGTCAGAGTAGTTAAAAAGTTTTTAACCCAACATACAGGCCAATAGATTTTGCTACAGTATAGATCTGATAAACAAGTCTCAAATAGTATCCATCAAACAGAGGATTGCTGGTTCAATCGTGAAAAAATAGTGGTTGAACATAATCAAAGTGCACATTTTACAAGCAAATTATACCTGCCATGTTCAGCAGAAACGGAATTCTTATCAGACCACGGACAGACTCGTAGCAAAATACAAAAAATATTAAAGGTAAAATCAATTACTAAATCCAGCAATAAAGGTTAAAGTAAAAACCACGTGAATTTGTAAGAAACACAAAAAAGCCTACACTTGTAATTCGCGAAACGCAATCAGACAACCTTAAACTTTATCCGTACATTGACAACTAAAGCAAATCAATGTGAGCAATATCCAAAATAAAGTCGAAACCAGAAAACATATACCGGTGTCTGATCTGAAACCCTAGACGTCAAAATTAGATGGCAACTGAAGTATCATCATAAGATCAAATGTATTCAGATCAATAAACCCTAACCCAGCATTGATACAAACAGAATGAAATCCATCATTAAATTAAATAAAATTAAAATGAGAGAAACACGAATAGCGAAAATGCTGTCTACCCATTGGGGTCCAAAACTGATCAGACGTCTTCGAAGATAAGAGATTGTCGGGGAGATCAAGCTTGCTTTCAGCCATCGGACGGTCGATTAGACAAGAAGCGCGGTGAAGATCGGAAAGAGAGAAAAGATATGACGGAGAGAGGGGAGCTTAATAAAAAACAGCGAGGAATAGTGAATGGAGGATTCGATTGAGGGATCTCTTCTTAGGGTTTCAAAAACGTTGGGGAGGACACTTCTGAGCAGAGAGCGAAACGAGGGAGGAAACGGGTGAGGGTTTTGTTTTGGTGGTCAGAACAGCCGAATCAAGGGTTAGAAACTAGAAAGAATCCATCGGTCCATTAAACAATTTAAATTTATATCCACCAACAAAAAATTACCAACACTGTGGAAATTAAATTTAAAAAAATTACTTTACGACGGAAAAATAGATTAACCATGTTTATACTTTATTTTATAACAAGTATGAGTGTATAATATTTTATTTTAGTCATTAAAAAGTGACACATTTAAAATTTATGTCATAATTTCCTTTTTAATTGAGCTATTATACTTTTGGGTCATATATATATATATATATATATATATATATATATATATATATATATTATAATGACGATATAATAATTAATAACATTTAGTATATATATACTATATTGACTCATAATAGATATTTTCTAATCACAATTGTTCATGAGTAATTAATTCTTTAATTGTTTTAAAAAATAATATAAATTAAATTATTATTTATTTTAAAAATGTTATATAGAGAGATACATATATTTATGGGATAAGAGTCAAATGGGATTAAAATGTGATTGATATGGTTATAAATTTTCAATTTAACCTCGTATAGTATAAAATTTATAAAATTTGAGTGGAGTCAATTTATATATAATACTTGAATTTTAAAAAAAAATTCCTACATTATAAAGCAATTTTTTGTCAATTGGATCAATTGACCCCACACCTCACAATGTAGCTTCATCCTTGAAGATGGATATAGTGTTTGATTTTGTGTTTGGACGTTGTATATGTAGACTTGTCTTTTTACATCACGAGAATGTAGCATACAAAGCGTTTAGGCCGTGTTTAGTTTGAGAATTAGAATTTTATACTTAGATAATATTTAGTATGTTCATTTAATTAAAAAATAGGGTCTTTTACATAAGTATACAACTTTTAAAAAATAATTACAAAAATAGTGCACTAACAAAAATAATTACAAAAAGAATGCAAAAAAGAGAGAAAGAGAAAACACATGAGAGGGAAAAGAGGACACCTGCCCCCCTCTCTCCCCCCGCTCCCGCCTCCGCCTGCCTCCTCTAACCCCCTCCCCTCCTCCGTCCCCCATCCCCCTCCCCCTTCGCCTGCCACCTCCTTCCCCCCTCCCCGCCTCCCTCCGTCCCCCCTCCCCCTCCAACCTGCCTCCTCATTTCCCCTCCCCGCCTGCCTCTTCCCTCCTCCAACCCCCCTCCCCACCTCCCTCCTCCATCCCCCGTCCCCGCCTCCTTCCCCCC
Organism: Hedera helix; assembly: GCA_947179155.2. Classification (NCBI taxonomy): domain Eukaryota; kingdom Viridiplantae; phylum Streptophyta; class Magnoliopsida; order Apiales; family Araliaceae; genus Hedera; species Hedera helix. Next base: position 46,675,113 of record OX359277.1, read on the forward strand.
GTTTCCTCCCTCCTCCGTACTCCTTCCCCGCCTACCTCCTCCCTCCCCCCTCCCTCCCTCCCTCGCCTCGCCTCGCCTCGCCTCGTCCATACAAAGGTAATCAACTCTGTAATACAAAGGTAACCAAACCTTAATACAGAAGATATCAAACATTTAATACAAAGGTAACCAAACTTTAATACAAGGCAACCAATCCTTAGTACATAGGTAACCAATCTTTAATACACAGGTAATCAAACCCCTAATACAAAAGGTATACAACCTTAAAACAAAGGAAACCAACCTTTAATACAAATGTAACAAAACCTTAATACAATGGTAACCAATCTTTAATACAAAGGTAACCAAACTTTACTATAAAGGTAATCAACCAATCTTTAATACAAAGGTAACCAAACATTAATACAGATGTAACCAACCTTTAATACAACGGTAACCAAAAAGTAGGCGAAGGAGGCGGGGGGAGGGGGTGACCACCACGATCAGATTTGGAGCCACCACAAGGGAATGAGGAGGGGCGGAGTCAGGAGGATGATGGGCGGGGATGGGGGGAGGAGGTGCGGGGGTGGGGAGAGGAAGGGGAGGAGGGACGGGGGGGCGTCGGAGGGGCTGGGGGTGGGGGTCGGGGGGATGAGGGGTGATGGCGGGAGGAGGCGTGGGGAGGAGGTGCGGGCGTGGGGAGATGAAGGGTGGGGACGGGGGGAGGCGGGCGGAAGGGATGGGGTGGGGGTTGGGCGGGTGCGGGGAGGAGGAGTGGCGCCACTAACTATGGAGAAGAGAGAAGATGGAGGAGATAAAATGGAGGAGAGAGAAAGGAATAAAAATCATCTAATTTGGATTTTGAAATTTGAAACCAACTACCCATTAAATCACCTAACTAAATTAAATGAATAAAAATGCACTAATTTATAAATTAAATATTGAAGATGTACTAATTTTGTAAATATTTTATGTATGCACTTTTATTGTAATATTTAAAAAAAATGTATTGGTAAATGTAAATCTCCCTAAAAAACATTGTAAATGTTGGGATAAAAAATTTTAAGGTCCATATTAATATTGTACTTAGGGCCTAATTTGAGTACTGGTCCAATACAATGTGTTATTCTCAATGGCACAAAGAGATCTAAAAAAGGGTTGAATAGATTCTTGTAAAATATTTAAATTAAAATTATTTACCCAATAATTAATTAATTTGATTCAGTTAAGCACGGTGAAATATTATATTTTGTAAATCCCATTTAAGATATAATCAAGATCTTAGATCTAACTTACTGATATGAAAATATGAGAGTCAGTTAGATGATAATGTAGTTATATAGCAATTAATATGGTTGTTGTATAGCAGTTATATAAAGTAGTAAATGACACAAATATTTTTAGGAAATTCAGAGCCTAAATTACTTTAGTCATCTTTTTCACTTCACTAAGTAGGGATATCCACTATAGAATAAGGTTTCACTGAACCAATTACAATATCCCTTTAGAGCTGACCCACTTAAAATTAAACGAGATCTCTGTCTCAATTTTTTAACCTCCCTCTAGAACTGACCCATTTAGGATCAGGCGAGATCTCTGTCTCGACTTTGTTGTATTCCTATTGTTGAGTTTAAAGTGTTACTAAGTGGCACTTAAGGTCATCTTCTGAACAACTTAATTAACAGCATGATCGATTTCTTCCAAGGCATTGAGTGGCTTTCCTGAAACCATAGAGTGACCTTTGGATTACAAGGATGTTTGAGGATTAAGACATTCAAGTTTTATCCCATTAATGTGTTTAATTGATCGACAATCTTAAAATCTGGATATTAAATCTATTTATAGATTTCTTTTGAAAATCTGTCAGTTAATCCTATAGCAAGGCCTCAAAAGTCAAGTGTTAGTCTGTTGAAGTCGTTTTAAATGTCAACTGTTTCAGGCTTATCTGAGTGTTGTGACAGATTGTCTTCGTCAAATATAGTTGTTGGAGTTATGGCTCGATTAAACCTTTAGTTTTCTTACAACATACTTTCAAGATCTTCAGTAGTTGTGTGTTGAAAGGTTGCACTCTACAATACGATGGTGAGTCAAGCTTTATTTATTTCATTCGACAATCTTCACTAACTCTATATTTTTTATTGTCTAGAGTCATTCTACGATTTGACTGTTTGGAGTTGTTCTACATTTTAGTTGTGTCCTTCTGTTTATTTGCATATCCCAATCCTTTGCATTATACTCGGCAACTTTGTCACTTACTTAGTTTACTCTGCGATCTCAAAGTAACTAAGAGGCCTTTTGGACTTTTATCCGAACTCATTTTTTATTTCTTGTTTGAACTGATCTAATTTTTATCCGTTCTTTAATTCTTTAATATTTTATGGTCTGAACTCATCTGAACTCTATTAAATGTCTTATCCTTTACTTAATCTGTTGTCCGAACTCATCTGATTTGTGTCTGATCTCATACGATCTGAATTTATATCTGATATCTTTTCGGATCTATTATTCAAACTTATTTATGATCTCTTGATTGAACTTATCTAATATCTTGTTCGAACTTTGATCCAACCTCTTTTTCTTTGTAATACCCCGAATTTTATGAAATACAAAATTTAATTTTTCTTCATATATATTTTTCCTGAAACAGTAAGTGGTTAAATTGATAAAATTAAAAGTTAAGGATGTTATGTGTAAATTATATTATGTCGAACAATATTCGTTCTGTCGGGGAATATTCGTACGACGGCGCCGTACGAACCAATTATTGGTGGACCCCACAACGAATAATTGTTGAATATAGAAAATGACATAAATAATTTTTAAATGGTCAATGGTACTATCACTTTTAATTGTTAAATTACCCAGTGATAAAAGAATAGTAGCACACGGTATTGCACATTAGCACACAGTATTGCACAGTAGCACACGGCATTGCACAGTGTTTCGTATTATTAAACTGATAAAGTGGTTATCGTATAATATTTGACTTTATTGTCATATGCACAATAATTCATAATATTAAACTGATAATTGTCACAGTAGCATATGCACAGTAATTCACATTATTGAATCAATAATTGTCATTACACAGTAACGTATTATTTCTTTTATGTACTTTCTGCATTATTGTTATCTCTATTATGATGTTAATTAAACTGTTGTATTTCATTATTAATTAATTTGATATCTAACTCAGAGAGCCAACTACACTGTATTTATAACAATTAGTCATAATAATGAATAAGTGTGAATTATTGTTGAATAATTGAATTGATAAAGTTATTTGTTTATAATATAAAGTTAGGTGATATAAAATGAATTGTATATATTAAAGATAATGTAATAATTATAGAATTTCAAATGAACGGTGTAGATTGAATATGATATTTAAATGAATGATTTAGATTAAGGAAATCTTAAAAGATGAAATGAATGGTATAAATTAAAGATAATATAGAATTTGAAATGGATGGTGTAGATTAAAAGATGATCTTTAAATGAATGGTTTAAATTAAATAAATCTTAAAAGATGAAATGAATTGAATGGTATGGATTAAACATTATCTTGAAATGAACGGTTTGGATTAAATTAGAAAATCTTGGTTATGATAAGATTTTTGGCTATAAATAGAGGCATTAACTTAAGGATTTTTCATAAACTTCCTTACTTGTTCTTTCTTTCACTCTCTAAATACTTCTTTGTGTAAGTTCTCTCTAAGTGTGCTTAAGTCATCTTGAGTATTTGTGAAGATCTATAAGTGTACGAGTACTGTTCAAGTTAATCAACCGCATTTAAATCAATATTCAGTCACGTGTTAAGGTAAGGGATTTCATCTTTTTCATCTTCCACTATTCAAACTTACTACGGTAAGGGATTATAATTTCTTTGATTCTCGAAAATAATATCGTTTTTCTTACTCATAAGATGTGTCATTTATTTTCATGTATTAAATTATGGGAATAACCTTACGGCGCGGATTACCGCCTGTTGGTGAATAACCTTTCATATTCATTCCTTATTAATCTCTAAGAATAACCTTACTGCGCGGATTACCGCCTGTTTGGTGAATAATTCTTCGTATTCAATTTTTATTAAATAACCATATATGTATTATGATTTGTTTCAATATGTCAAATATGAATATATAGAATTCAACCTTTGATATAGTATTCATTCTTTAATACGTTTCGTCGTAACCCAACAAGTTAAATATTTACATAACAAGTAGGATTCCCAAAATCATAAGCTGAACTCTCGATACAGAAAGCCACATATTTATATCACATACTATCTTGCATATGGTATCTTATTCATAATCATATTACCTTTCAACAACATATGTAAAATTTCCAACTCATCATTAAAAAGAATATATTTTATTCGATATTTTAAAGTTATTACAACTTGCTTCAATTTAATACAACAGTCATCATGACTTAATATGAATTCAACTAAAGAAAATAAAAATTATTTTCCTTTTAGCGCGTCTTAGATCTTTATTGCCGTGATCAACCAAAAAATTCAATCTTTAATCTGCAAATAAAATTATTTACAAGAATGAATGCCACAACTCAACAAGTTTAAGAGTTAACACATTTTATGCTTCATGTATTATACAACAAATGTGATCACGCTCTGCATTTTATTCATGCATCATACATTTCGTGCTATGCATTTTACATGCAATATACTTTTCATGCGATGCATTTTATATGAATATGCATCGTACCAATTAAATACTACTAGTTATATCATTTTATCAACTAAACATCATCAATTATAATCACGGAGTTGCACAATTTAATCATGCTCACAACAATTCACGTAACAAATATGACTTTGCACGTAATTGAGCAATCAATAAACATATTATCAACAATTTTACATTTAGTTCAATTAGAACTGAAAGAACTTGCCTCAATTTGTGTTTATTGCTCTATCTACATTCCACGAGCATTCATAATATAGCTTCTATTTGTCAATTATCATAATCCAAGCTTTATCTTTGTTGTATAATCTAAATATGTATATACCAATAGGTTATCATATATTCATCAATCCCCTTTGAGATTTCGATTTCGTTCGAGACTTAATTTTCGGTCTAAATTAGATTACAAATCTTCGATTTGTACTATGATCGATGTATTCTAAACCTTATATCGGTTAGTGAATACATTAAAAATATTTCAATTTATCTTATACATATTTTGTATAAAATTTCAAATCTTTAATTTAATATCTACTTTGGATTCAACATTCCATATAGGGTTTATTTTATACTTTGAATTAAATCATTTTGGGGAAACACAATTTTTAACTTAGAATTTTAAAAAAAAATTCCTGACAGACATCGTCCTGCCACTGTTTTCCTTTCTTAATCAAGCGCCCCAACATTTCTTCCTTTTCCATAAAAATTCTATAACCAGCGTCCCCGCGCTAGTTTTCAACCCTAATATAGTGCCCTGACGCTAACTGGCTGCACCAGAAAAATAAACTACAGAATGCAGACTTTGCATTCTTCAATCTATCCAACATAGATTTAAACATTTTATACGAGTCTTAATGACTTAAAATCTATAAACCCACAAGTTGTACAATAAAAATCATAACTTGTTTTCATGTTTTGAAAAACATTTTCTTTTAGGATTTTTTTACAAACACTTAGAGTGCATGTTTATCAAACTCAGATTTTCATAAATTTGAATATAGAAATTCAATCTCCATACTTTAATTCCATTCTTATATCATCTGAACCCTTCATGGTTCACCATTAATTCAGTCCTCCCACATCAAATTGACAATAATTAGTAATTAAACTAACTATTTCCATAAATTTCATAAAGAAAACAGTTCACACCCTTTTATTGAAGTTTATTTGAATTATTTGCTTCAATTCTTGGATTGGGGCTGAATTGACTTCCTTTTATGACATAATTTTGCTTTTACATCAACTTTAATAACAGCTATAGCTCAATCTCTTAACAATTTTGGTGAGATTTTGATAGGATTGTGAAGCTTTGGTATATGGCTTGATGAGAGAGATGGAGTTGCTGAACTTGGGAAATTAGAATACGTGAATCACTGAGCATGCTCTGGTTACTTTAAATTCCCACCAACACTTTCTCTCACCTTCCATTCAAATTAGTTAAGTAGCTAGGTGTTAACAGATTAAGGTTCCATGAGCCACTCAGCAAACTCCACTCACAATGGCATGCATGCATACATTTTCAGCATTTCATTTAATTAACAAAGCAGGTTGCATTGTTTTTAATTTCACCATTTTAGCGTTAATTTCCAGCACAAATGCATTATATTTATACACTAATACATACAGTGTGTGTGTATATATATATATATATATATATATATATATATATATATAGATATAGATAATTTTCAGCATTTTAATTACATAACACACACACATAATGTAATTATTAATACATGAACTATAATTAATATTACACCATGTATTAAAATCATACTTCCTACCATTATATGTATTGTTTATAAATACATAATTTAGTAATTTACACATTCATAATTATGTATAAATCATATTCATTAAAAATGGAACTAATCCATTTGTAAAGTTAACACTTTTAGTGTAACGAATTACTAATTTAAATAATTAATATGTATTCCATTAATGAATTCAAATAACTTATTTAAATTATACAATTTATATTGTACAATTTAATTTCCTCCCTCCTTCTGTAAATTGTTCTTCAAACAATTTATTTATTCATCAAATATATTGTTTTAATATATTTAACCATAAATTAAATATTAATTTTATTTATTAATTTGACACCAATATTTATTTAATATATATTGGTCCCTCATCTCATATTTTTAATTCATATCCATTTAGTATAATATTAAATATTATACCCTTATTCATGTTACATTTCAATTATTGTAACATAATTCTCATCATTAACTAAATAAAAGAAAATAACTTTCTTTATTCAATTAATCAAAAATAATTTTTTATTCCATTAATAAAAATTAGTGACTTAATTCCTCATTTCATATTTGAATTTATATTTGTTTGGCATAATATAATATTTTAAGCCATTATATTACATTCATATATAATACATAAAAATAATGAGTTTAATTTAACTCCCTCATTTTTATTAAAATAACAATATATACATTAATTCACTATTTTATTTAAGTGAATTAATTACCCGTTTATGAAATTTAATTCATAATAAATTCATTTTCATTCAAAGCTTAATATTCAAATTATATTATTTCATAATATAATTTTAACTTCATCTTAATTAATTAATATTTATAAATAATTTTTTGTCACTTCCGTATTTTATTTCATAATTAATTCAAACTATAAACTTAATAGTTAAATTAACTATTAAATTTTATTTTCAATTAGATGTGTATATTTCACTTATAAATATTTACATAATTAAATCACCACATAAATCATATATTACAAAATATATATAACTCATATATATTTGTATTCATTGAAACATGTATTTATTACACTTATATATACATTTCATTTTTCGTTTATCAAATATATATATATTCAAACTCGTTGCATCTCGTAATAAGAATTTTATTTTTCAAATTCTTATTTATTTTCCATTAAAAATAATTCTTAAAAAATCCGGGTTGTCACATAAATAATCTTAAACTAACCTAAAAAAAGTCAAGAATTAATCCTATATTTTAAAATACAGCACTTCTCCCATTCCAAATTATTAAGATCATTATTAAATTTTGAAAATTAATTTAAAATATTTTAAAACTCAAAATTGATAAAATTTATTTAAAATTAAAAAATAATAAATATTATATTGATGGTAATTTTTTGATAATTCACATTATTCATCATTAAATAAATTTTAAGGTTAAAAATTTTTTAAATTAATTTTTAAACATTAGTACGACTTAATATTTAAAAAAAGATAACATATGTTGGACATATATTTGGGTTTAAACAACAATAATATTTTCGAGCGCGTCAATTGAGATTAAATTCTTTCTCAAATAATTTTACGGACGTATCTTCACGTCAGCTGATGCATTTATTCAAGCTAATTCTCTTGGGGAGCAAATTTTTGCAAACCTCTTTGATAACTAAACCAATCAACGGAGTATTAAACAAATACAAATATACATATATGAGCATTCCTATCTATTTATATACAAATATCTTTAATCGAATGCAAATAAAGCCCGCTTTAGTTAATAATATAGTTTTAAACAAATAAGGGGTTAAAAGCTTATTAAGTCATTATACTTTATGTAAATTTATAAGTGAATAATAATTTAATTTTTTTCGATTCGACTCACTAAATTACAGTTTATTAACAAAATGTTAGTCAAGTCTACGGGTAAAAAAAATCTTTTATGTGGCAAAGAAAATCCTACGTGGCTTATCCTTATTCTTACTTATTACCCCCCTCCCCCACCAAATTTTCACTCTCTCCTTCTTCGCCAGAACCTAAATCCATGGAAACACAAATCCTCCCCAATCGAGCGGAATGAAATTGAAATCAGCGAAATGAGACTTTCCTTGCAAAGTCAAAAACCTAACAACAGAAAACCTTTCCGGATAATCCTCTTACCAAATCTTGATTAACTTATTTGAAATCTCACTAAATCTGGAGATTTAGTGAAAAAATTCTAAAATTCTTGCATGGGTTTTGTGAATAAATGTAAGGATCTGTAGTTAAGATTTCTTACGTGGTTATAGTTATGGAGTGTATTTCAGCTAGTAATGGAGTTTAGAGGAAGATGGTGAAGATATGGAATGAAATGAGCTGAATTTTAGAGAGGGAAACTAGAGAGAACTCATAAATTAGAGAGGGAAAACTGAATCATATTTCTCATGCTATCACAGTTCCCGTATTACAGTATATATCAGATAACTGAATTACAGATCAAGGACCATTATACCCTGCCTTAACTATGAGTTGGACTATTATAACCTTGCTTAACTAATTACTGGGCAAAAGACATCAATAACCTCACTGATTTAACTATCTACTAATACTAACAGCAACTTCCAGGGATACAATCTCAGTTCTTACAATAAACCACTGTAGTAATAATTTCCAAATAAATGAAAAAGCTTGACGCGCTATGGGTTGGTTCTGTTGTTCCAAAAAGTGAAGACGATGAGGAGAAAGAGAAAATGGGTAATAAACATTCATGGTGGATTTTAGATTTTTTTTTTTTTTTTTGGCGAGAGAGGTGATGGATTTAGAGGAATTAGTGACTTCTTGATGCTTTTGGGTCTTGCCATGATGAAATAATTGATTCTCTATAAGTTTTGATGGGTTTAGAGAATGGGATGGAGAGCAAGAGGATAAGAATTTTTTGGCGAGAAGAAGATGAAGTAATTCCAATTAATTGATTTTAATTGTTTAAGAATTTATTTTGAAAGACATTTTTTTTAAATGAGTAAAATGAAGTTAGTAAAACAATTATGTTAAAAATATTTTTTTAGCAATTTTATTTTTTTCATAATATTTTAATTTCCACGTCAGCATTTTTGTATAAGTTAGTTTTTTTTTCCTTGACACATCAGCATTTTTGTATAAGTTAGTTTTGTTAGTAAACTGCAATTCATTGAAATAGCTATAATTTTTTTTTAATTATTCATTTATAAGTTATCATAAAATATAATGATTTAATAAACATTTAACCCAACAAATGATAGATGAATATGAATATTTTATTTTCCGGTTTTTTCACAAATCAACAAGTCAGCAACCAAGTATAAAGGATTACGATGTGGTGTGACATCATAGGTGGAGTGGAGTATGTTTAGGATAGCTAGCTTAGCTCTTTCCAGTTTTCTCGTCATTCGCATCCCCCCCCCCCCCGCCCACTACTACAACTATTCTAGAGAGAGAGAGAGCGAAACAATCAATCATCCAGCGAAACTCCTCCTCCTCACATCACACCTGTTGACATCTCGCCGGTAATCGAATTCATTCCACCAGGTACCTATTCAAAACATTTTTACGTTTCTGCTAATTAGGTTTTTAATATCACTCCTCTCTCTCTTTCATCTTATTTATTCATTCATGCATATCTTCGATCGCTTCTTATTAATTACAAAAATCCTTGCTAAATTGAAATACATGAGATATAATCATAAATATAACCGTTGCCAAGTTCATTTTTTAGAAACTTCATGTAGCAACTAAATAGCCCTTTGCTCTCCACATCCAAGTTAAAAGTTTGTGACTCAGATTATATATGTTATCTACTCCAGTCCAATTGTGATTGAGAAACAGACAACATGTGGGGGATTCTACGGCAAATAGTTGGTACTGGAGCTGGAGGTTTTCCTTCTCTTGTAATACTCATTTTACTACTCTCGCAGATTGTTCTGTTTTTTTTTTATTTGTTTATTTAATTGTTTGTATATCGAATTCAAATTTCTCCCTTTTTATTTCTTATGCTATTCCCCCTTCATTTCCAGATCTCCAAGAGTCCTGCAATATCGGTGTTGAGGACATACTCTTCTGCAGCCAAAGAGGTGTTTCCCCCCCTCACCATTTATGATCATGTCATACTTGTTCCACTTCACCCTCATGTTTGGTTTGACGATATACCCTGTTTGGATGCTGCTATTACAGCTTTTAAGTGAATAATATCACTGATTTTCCTTTTCATCTTCATGCCAATGATTGCATTTACGTCCCCTTCTAGAAAACATACTCTCTATAAATTTAAAATTTAAAGATGAAATACTTAGTCAAATGAAATCTTAAAACCTTGCAGATAACAGTGAGAGATGCTCTAAACTCTGCCATTGATGAGGAAATGTCTGCTGATCCTAGAGTCTTCATAATGGGTGAAGAGGTAAAGTTAAGTCCTTCAAAATTGTTTGTCTAAATTCATTGTCTGATGCCTCTATTTGTTTCTCCCTTTTCAATGCAGGTTGGGGAATACCAAGGTGCATACAAGGTTAGTTTTGCCAATGTGTATGGCTAACCGAAGGACATATTTGATTTTTGTTCATCTGACATTTTTTTTTTTTTTAACAACTCACTTTTACAGATTTCCAAAGGATTATTGGAGAAGTTTGGACCTGAGAGAGTTGTTGATACCCCAATCACAGAGGTCCCATTTCCTCAAATTGACCATTTACTTGTGACTTATGTTTCTTGTGGTTAATTTAGCAAACAACTGATAACTTATCTGATTAATTTTTTCTTCAGTTGTTTGTCTTATCGTTAAAATATATATTTATTTGGTATCAGCAGATGTATTTGTTACATTTGTACAGGCAGGCTTTACTGGGATTGGAGTTGGTGCTGCATATTATGGTCTTAAGCCAGTTATAGAGTTTATGACGTTTAATTTCTCTATGCAGGTTAGTTACATCATATTTGTATGTATTTTTCCGAATAAAGTTTCTTTTACTCTGCTGATTGTGTGTGTGTTTTTTTTTTTCTTTTTCTTTTTCTTTTTGTCTAAATAAGGCACTATTTCTTTGTTTGACAACATTAAAATGTGCTAGAAAGTTGTCAAGGATAAAAAAAAATTTGATAGCTGAAATAATTGAAGCATGAACGTTCACAAATTCTATCTCCCTGATGGTGCAATTAAGTGACTAACAAGGTCTCGCGATGGTTCTTGTCGCGGTGCTAATTTTTGACGCCAAAAGTTTTGCCCATGACAGCCTAAGTTTGCATATATGTGATCATGTAATTGCACATGCTAGTAAAACAAGCAATACAAACAAAGTCACACGATTTACGTGCTCAAAAACAACCTTTATTTGTTTGCTCTCAAGTACAAGGAATAAAATCTGATTAGGGCTTGTTAAACAATAACATGTTTGCAGAATTCGTGCTCTAGCATAGCCTGAAAGGCTTGCAATAGACATCCAGAACTGTTAAATATCTAACCAATCAACAATAAAGAAGTATTATTGTGGCATAACTGCCATATCTTCGGATAATGTAACTGCGCATTTAGTTTCCTTGTATCTCACACGTCCAACAACATAACACTCCGAATCAAATAAAGTCAACCACTGATAACTCCTTGTCTAAACCATTCAGCCAATCATATCCTTGTTGAGCCATGCTGCCTTGTTTTCCCTCAAAAGCCCATACTGAGTTGCCTTGTCTTGCTCAGTTGTGCCCGTATGAAATCTCTCACTCTTTAAAATTGTGATCTATTTTATGTAACTGAATTTAATTGATGAAGTAGAGAAGAATAAGAAGTAGTGAGAATAAGGAAAAGAATTAGAGAAGAATAGACATTTAGAGGAAGAAAAGTAAAACAAAGAGGAGAGACAACTTCAGAGAATTCATTAGAAGGAAAAATATCTAAAAATACAATAATCCATACATTATGTCCTGCAAACTGCTAGTACAAGTATTTAAAATAAAACTACTAATAGCAGCTAACAACTACTCCGTAGAATTCTAATAACTACTACTTAGAATTATTAAAACTACTTTTGCCAGAAAGTAACTTGTACAATAATTATAATTATGACAGACCCCTTCACTCCAAGCAAATCATGTCCTCGTGGATTTGAATTGAAATATGAAAAATAGTGAGTAAATTTTGCTATGATCATCTTTCCAAGTAACCACTCCACCTGGGTCAAAATAGAAGGTTAAAACCTTGTTCATCGCATGACTCAAATGAAGAACTTTTACATAAACTTGTAGTACAATATGCCTGCTTGCTTGGTGCTTCTCGTAATAGCTTGTTAACAAGAGAACTATCATAGTCTTTGTAAATGATACATAGTCCTCTTTTTATAAGATTAGCTCATTCATTGGAGCAACAATTTCAGCAACCCTTTTAATTTTATTAGCCACCAAAGCACTGATATACATGTATCATATGCACGTTAGTGAATAGTAACTTGTTATGATTGGCCAGAATTTGTCATACAAAGCCAATGCTAAATGTCAATGTATCACAAGGAGAAGTTACTATATACAGATAACTATCACTTGTCGTTAATGACAACAATCAGTGAATAATAAGGAAATATTCCCATGTCCACTCATGTATTCTATATAAGCTTTTAAATTTATGACAGTTACGTCATGCTTGTATTTGAATCATCTTAAGCAGCTGAAGTGTTTATGCCTTTGTCAGGACTCAACAATTTGAATGGTTAGTTAAGGTTATTTTGGGAAAGAAATTACTAATAGTAGTCTCTAGAATCGGCATACTCCATGTGAGTTGGTTACTATAGAGTGTAGGATAAATGAGTAGGTGTAGGTTTAGCTTAATTTTTCAGCAAGTAACTTGGTATAAATATGTGATGGATGATGTATTTTGTTTATGCTTGATGAATGTTATGAAAATCTGTGAAGCAAGTTGCTCTCACAAGTCACACCTATCTCCCCCCAAACTGAATCTATCTGTCTAATTTATCTTTCCTACTGAAATTCTTCTGTTTTTCCCTCTATTTTCTGATCTATTTCGCAAGAATTAAGTCCAGGCCAGAGTGGTTCCTGACAATTTGGTATCAGAGCTGTTCTTTCACTTGGAGGACTCATCTTCTTCATCATTTCGCTACTGTTCATCACCAGAAATTTCAGACCATAAAAAACACTTCATTCAGCCACAAAGCCTATTGAAACACATCACAAACCATCACCTAAACACAACCCAAACTAGCCCAGAAGTAAACAAACAAGGATCTGAGCACAGTGGCTGGAAAACTCCATAAACAGTGCTCTGTTTTCCAGGATACATGCAATTGAGTATAATATTCATCTTCTATGGTTACGTTTGGTAAATTCTCTTTTCAATCCTTTCATTTCAGTCCATATTAACTTTCCCAATCATCAGTTGAAGTTCCTATAACATCTACACCATAGATTAATTCCATAGAATCATTTCAGTTCATATCGAGAAAAAATCCAAAATATTTCAATTCAGTGCTTATATCATATTAGTTGTGATTATTTTGTGTTAGATTAATCCTATTATATCATTTCACACTACACTTATTCATCCAGCATCAAACCCATTCACTCTTTAATTCTCCCGAACTCAAATATCTGTCGCTGTTCCTCCTATCTGAACTCTGTCCATTCCAAACTTCTTGATACTCCTAGAACACCTTAATTCCAGCACATATACATCAGCAACACCTCCAAATTACCAGCCCTAAAGCATTAGAAAAGGGAATTCCTGGTGCTCTGTTTTTTCAGCATACCTGCAACTCAGCCAAATAAAGTGTTAATTCACTTATTTCAGGTATAAAACTCTTCTAACTCACTCGTTTCAGTCATCAACAGATAGCCCAAGCTATATTTATCATAAACAACAACAACAAAGCATATTTGAATCCACAAATTTATATTTCTTCTCTGTCGACCAAAAATTTCCAGATTCTGATATTTAGCTTGCTTGATATGTTTTTGTTGGTGATTCAGAGATTTAATTCACTTGTTTAGCCTATCTAGTATTAGTTTAATCATTAAAAACAAAAAAATCATCAAAATCCAGTTCTCAGTTGATTTTTTCAGCCCAGAAACAGACTGTTTCAGCTATGTTCTTAGTGTCTACACTTATTACTGCATTGGTAGTTTGTGTTTATGCCAAATTTTGATCCTTATATGCTATAACTTCATTTGTGTGCTCATTTACTCATTAAAATTCAACTAAACTTTAGCTAGTTGAGTTTAAAACTTTTTTTATTTTAGATACTCAACTTGTATCACTGAGAAAGTCCACTTCTTACTTAAATAGCTACTCAAGCTCACTTACTCATAATCAGGCAGTGTTATTGCTGCTTGATAAATTTCTCAATCTCAGAATCACACTTGTCCTGTGATTCATTTCATTTCTAGTCTCTATAAACATGGCTGGTCTTTTACAAATGTTACAATAGGAATTCATAAACTACAGAATATGAGAAGTACACCCATGAGAAATTGCAGCTTATTGATGAAAACATGGATTATTTCTCGTGTGTTATGAATGAGTTGCTGAAACAGAAAGGTTCAGAATATGAGAAGTGCTTTGTTGACTTTGCTGGTAAAAGAAGAGGAAGGCAAGAAGAAGATGAGATGCTTAGGAGGAGAGCGCATGTATTTAGCTTTGAAAAGTGGGGAAGAGATAAAAATATGGGAGCTAAGCTTAAGCATCTAAAACTATCTTTTCCAACCTATAATCAGGATTATGGAGATGTAGATATGGTCAATGTTTATGAAGATTCAATGTATGAAGGAGTTCCTGTTTATGATGAGCCACAAGTGGAAGGAGCCCATATATATGATGATTATGTTGAGAATGTGTAGGCTCCAGTTTATGATTATTCACCCACCTTTGATGCAGCACCACAATATGAAGGGAATTGTGTTTTTGATGACAAGGCTGAATTCATTGACTACACTCAACAAGGTATTACACAACCAGAATATGAAGAAGAATTCTGCTATGATGAAGTTCCTATGTTTGATAATAGTCCTGAAGTGGAGCAAGGATTCATGAAGTAAAAAGGAGTGTTAGCACTTCCTAAACAACAGGAGGTAATTTCCTTGGTAAGGAAAATGTCAAAGCAGCTTCACCTGCTGCAACTCAGGCCAGAAAGTTATGACAGAGTCACTAGCTTTCCTGCTCCACAAGGGTCCAAGATTAACAAACCTCACTGTCTCGTGACAGTTGGTAAGAATGAGGAGGCTTCAATACATGAAAATGTTCCAAGGCATGAGGAGAAACTTGTTTCCAGTAAAGAAATTAATGATAACAAGGTTCATTGAGCTTTACTAACTCAGGATGAATGTTTTGGGCTGCAACAAAATCTTCCAATAACAAAGGATCTAAACCAGTTTGTGATGGAAGTCTCTAACTAAAAGGAAAGGGTAAAGGAGTGGTCTGCTACGCTGCCTCCTTGGAGGGACAAAATAAAGACATCCATTCAACATTTTCACCTAGAAGATAACCTTGGTGACCAGCACTCCTCTGTGAAGGATCAGCTTGAATCCAAGGCCATCTGTTTTTATCCTAAGATGGCTCCATTTGATCAAAATGATTTCTGCAATAACAAAGACCATTGTAAGGTAGTTATTTATGCTTTGGTTGTTCAAGCTGCGACTTTAAATAGTATTGGTAATGAGAAGATGCAGCTG
Organism: Hedera helix; assembly: GCA_947179155.2. NCBI lineage: Eukaryota > Viridiplantae > Streptophyta > Magnoliopsida > Apiales > Araliaceae > Hedera > Hedera helix. The sequence goes on from OX359277.1 coordinate 46,691,208, forward strand.
CTCTTACTGTTGAATGTCATCTCTCTATCTTATGGGTTAAAAACTGCTGCGCTTCTACTCCATTTCTTACTAAAAGATGACCTTCAGTGTAAGGTGGCAACAGTTGAAATCTTTGGCAACTTCGAAATGGCATTAACCAGTCTCCCTAAAGAAGGCCTAAAACCTGAAACCAAGTCCCTTTCCATTAAGACTGATGATAGTTGGATGGAATTTTTGGGAGTTTGCACTGAAATTGTGCTGGGAACTGAAATTCCCAACAAAGAAAGAATGAGAAATAATGAAAAACTTCAGTTGAGAGTAAACCACCAAGAAGTCGACTTATTTTGGAGAAGGAATTTAGAATTGCAACAAATGAAAGTGAAGGTAGCTTGGAGTGAGTACAAGAACATCAACAAGTTCCCATGGAGACTAGTACCCGAAGCCAATAAAGCTACCCTTGATCAGAAACAACTCTTAAACAGGGATCAAGCTTAGTTAGGGTTGAGTTCAGAACTGAAGGAATACAATAATTTCATGCATTATCAAGCTGTTATTAAAAAAGTCCTTCAAGAGATTTGTTCAGTTCTTTTCAAGAAGGAAGATGGCCGTGGAAAAAGAGGAGAAAAAGTAAAACTTTGTAAATTTCTGGTCATGATTTTTGATCCTGGAGGATTGGCACAAGAGCAGACAAACTCAGCAACCAAAGTTATGCAAGGAATGGAGCAAGACAAAGCCTACAATTTTCAAATCTATGAGGACATAGATGTTCTAAAGGGGGAGGGAATTGTCAGGACTCAACAATTTGAATGGTTAGTTAAGGTTATTTTGGGAAAGAAGTTACTAATAGTAGTCTTTAGAATCAGCATACTACATGTGAGTTGGTTACTATAGAGTGTAGGATAAATGAGTAGGTGTAGGTTTAGCTTAATTTTTCAGCAAGTAACTTAGTATAAATATGTGATGGATGATGTATTTTGTTTATGCTTGATGAATGTTATGAAAATCTGAGAAGCAAGTTGCTCTCACACCTATCTCCCTCCTTCTATCCCCTCCCCCCCCCCCCCCCCCCCCAAAAAAAAAAACAAAAACTGAATCTTTCTAATTTCCCTTTCCTCGCTGAAATTCTTCTTTTTTTCCCTCTATTTTCTTTTCTATTTCGCAAGAATTAAGTCCAGGCCAGAGTGGTTCCTGACAGCCTCAATTATTTTGTAATTTGAGCCGGCATCATAATTTTTTACTTACCATACCTGTCATCTTGTTTTAATGCAATTTTTTGAATAGCATATAAGTGAGTGGATAATTTGTTGCATGTCATTGTTGAATTTCTCGTCTATGAATGTGCTTTGGTGATCTGCTTTTTGAACTTTTATTCATTCTCAGGCTATTGATCACATCATTAATTCTGCTGCAAAATCAAACTATATGTCTGCTGGCCAAATTAATGTGCCAATTGTTTTTAGAGGACCAAATGGTGCTGCTGCTGGTGTGGGTGCCCAACATTCCCAGGTATGTCAATTTAAATATGGAAAATAAATTTTATGTGGCCCAGTTTTCAATGTTTTTATTTAGCAAGATTTGCAAGTGTCAAAACTGGAAACTTTCAGCTGCTGTTGTTGGAAGGTTTCAGCATGCCACTGGCAACTGGTCAATAGAGAAATAAGCTTACCTCTTCTGAAATTTGATTAGCAAAAAACAAAAAACCGAGTATGCTTTCAATTATTGGTGACTCATTCTTGATCATTCAGCTCCATGTCATCCTTGCTGAACAGCGAAAATGACTAGTCTTTACTTCTTTCTTGATGTTTACTTTTTTTTCTTTTTTTTTTGGGTTCAAGTTCTAAGGTTCCTCAAACGTTTGAGCTATCTAACATGGTTGTTGGTCAGGGCTTGAATTCTTTGTCACTAATATTGAACATACTAAAATCAGCAACAAAATCCTTTGATGATATTTTATTCGGAATAATATATAGTGTTATGCGGCATGGTATGGCGCATGCCCTGGGTTGAAAGTTCTTGCCCCATATTCATCAGAAGATGCTCGTGGACTTCTAAAAGCTGCCATTAGAGACCCTGATCCTGTTGTTTTTCTTGAAAATGAGTTGTTGTGAGTAAGCTATAATACAATTTTAATTAAAATGCACATTTCTGTTTATTTTATCCTTAAAATAGATTGCATCTAGTACGAAATTTTGGTTTCAGATATGGCGAGTCTTTTCCTGTATCAGAAGAAGTTCTTGATTCAAGTTTTTGCCTCCCCATAGGTAAAGCTAAGGTACTTCCTCCGTACTTTCTGATGATGTTTTCCTTATATGCGTACTTTCAAATTATATGCTTATAGAAGTCACTTGTAAATTTATCTTAATTTTCATTTAACTTTAACAGATTGAGAGAAGTGGAAAGGATGTGACAATTACAGCTTTCTCTAAAATGGTGGGATATGCTCTCAAGGTTGTTTTCATACTACCTCTAGCCATTGGGATATGAGAATTTAACTTCTAATTGTCATCATAGGGCTCTCTAGTGTCATGTGTACAAGGAGCTCATGTAAGAAGAAAATTTGTTGGGGGAAACCAAAGTTCATGTTGAGGAATATGTATAGGATTTATGCAACAATAAAATAACATACCATGCATGATGTTTTTGGTTACCAAGACCATGAACCACTGGATGGTAATTTATATTGATGAGTTTCAGGTTCTTGTATCTTATGAGATTGTCTAGAGCCTACTAATTGCATGTGTTTATTCTTCGTGTGTACTCCGGTTCTTCCCCTTTTTGGTGTTAAAATTAAATCTTTTACTTATCGCTGGGGGGGGGGGGGGGGGGGGGGGGGGGGGGGGCGTGAAAGCGAGAGAGAGAGCGAGCAAATAAAAGAATGTGAGGTTGCCTTCTTAGTACTACCTGCACGTTCACTGTGCCATGTGGTCTGTCATTTCTGCGACCAAGGGAATTATAAATGATTGGACCCCCATTTAATTTTGGTCCTGCTAAGAGGTTGGCCTTCTTGTTGCTGTTGAGTGAACAATCTTGCCTGCTTATGGTGCTTGTGCCCGCAAAAGTTTCTTGCTAGAGGATGTTGAACTCCCTTACTTTTTTACCTGTTGGTAATGGAATTTCTTTCTTTATTTTTTGTTGGCTTATATATAGACTATTACATGTCTTTCTTTTGCTACTTTTGTTTTAGAATTTCTTTCAAATTCTTGTTTAGATTGTGCTTAAGTTTTAATTAGAAGATATAACTTCTCTTCATTTGAATGTAATGTGTTGCTTGATTGATGTTCAGGCAGCTGTCATACTTGCCAAGGATGGGATAAGCGCCGAGGTAAATAAATACATAACCGGAAAATTTAACCCTCAAATTTATTATTATTTTTCAATTTTGAGCTATTTCTGTTTGTTTAATCTGAAAATTTTCTTCCTTTCTCAGTTCACCGGGTAGTTTTTATTATTCCATTGTAGGTCATAAATCTGCGCTCAATTAGGCCCCTAGATAGACACACAATCAATGCTTCAGTTAGGAAAACTAACAGGCTTGTAACAGTTGAAGAAGGTTTTCCTCAACATGGTGTTGGCGCTGAAATTTGGTTTGGTCCATCTCCTTTTACAAAATACCTCATACTGATATTAAAGCTAATTTGTACATAAATAACTCATGTATAAACATCTAGATCTTGTACTTGGTGACTCCTTAGTATCAAGTATCAACTATTAACAAACGGTATATGCTTGTGTTCTTAATAGTGCATCTGTTATTGAGGAAAGCTTTAGTTATCTAGATGCTCCGGTGGAGAGGATTTGCGGGGCTGATGTTCCCATGCCTTATGCTGCTAATCTTGAGAGAGTGGCTGTTCCACAGGTCAGCCTTTTGTTGCGAGGATTACTTAAACTGTAGTTGTTTCTTGCACATTTTACCACTACTTCATGTGGGGTTTCTGCCGGTGAAAATTATTACTAAGTTATAAATAATTTGGCGGGGTTCGGGGACACTAATTTTTTTTAATATTTTTGTTCGCTCGGATCTCAGACACACACACACACACACATATATATATATCATATATTTATATATCATATACTATATTACAATGACACTGTAATAACTAATAACATATGATATATATACATTATATTGACCCATAATAAATCTTTCATAATAGATATTTTTAATAACAACTGTTCATAAGTAATTAATTCATTAATTATTTTGAAAAATAATGTAAATTAAATTATTATTTAGTTTAAAAATATTATAGAGAGAGAAATATATTGAGGGATATGAGTTGTATGGGGTTAAAATTTGATTGACAAAGTTATAAATTTTCAATTTGGCTCCATTTACTTAAAATTTTTGAAATTTACCCTATATTATAAGTAATTATTGTTTTCAATGGGGTCAATTGACCCCACACCTTGCCATGTAGTTTCGTCTCTGGTTTTTGCACTTCGTGGATAAATTTTCAGGATCATGTCACCTAGCCATTCAGATTCTAATATTGCATGTTCTTTTAAAGTTATTTATTTATTCGTCTCTTCTTTTTGTTTATGATCTTGTAGGTTGAAGATATTGTTCGTGCAGTGAAGAGGGCATGCTACAGATCTGTGCCCATGGCTGCAACTGCTTAAAGGTTGAGAATATTCGGAGTTTGTTTATGATATATTAACAACATAATTTCTTATTCCAAAGTTGGTTAGTATGAGTTCCATGTCACGCTCGGGTTAGTTGGGCTTCCGGTTTTTGCTCGCTTTTCAACCTGTCGTCACATAAGCCTTGGCAAGAAACTAGTTGTTAAATAACTCGGACATTGGCAGGAATAGTTCCACTTTTGGACTGGGTTTTGTTTAAATCTGCACTCTCCCCTGTTAATAATGTACTCCTATGATAATAAACACTCAACCCTGTTTCTCAAGTGCAGAGCAGATGACGACTTCTTTTACTCTCCGTGTCCCCACAAATTTGTGATTTGATAATCCTTTGCAGTGCGAGTGTAATGGTATTTTGCACAAAAAAAAGTGTAATGGTAATCATCTGAGCAAGGTAATTGGTGTCTTTTAAGGTTTTTATTTTTAATTTCTGCCTAAAAGAACTTTTTGGTTCAAATAGTACGAAACATAATTAGCCTTTGCCACCTATGCCCTGTTCATATATTTTCTGACCGGATTAATGTTGAATGAGAAACAATTAATTAAATGCAAAATCACACTCTTATTTGCCTAAGTTTGTTAGTTCAAGTAGTACCCAATTAATGATGTCTTCGTTAAGGCCGAGGAAACATCGTGTTGTTTCGGGTACTTTGTGAAAGAATAGTCTAATTTATATAGTTTAAGGATGTAATTTTGTTTTTATGTTTATTCATAAATTTAATGAATTTTTAATTTAGTAGTAATGACATAATAATAGCAAAGTATGACAGACTGGGTTATTTTATATTATTACTGAAGGAATTAACAAAAAATAATGACAAATGAAGCTTTTTTTCTTCTTGATGTAATGAGGGAGTAATAATTTCCTAGAAGTCTTCTAAGCATTATTTATTAAAATACTCACCCTGTCCTGTCCTATAAAGAAGTACCGCTTGCAAAACAAAAAAAAAATAACAATAATAATTTTTTTCCCTTTATAGATGGTGGGGCATGATGTTTGTAAGTATGACAACATAATTTTATTACTATGTTATCATTTTTAAATTAAACACTTATTATATTTTGAGGAAAAATATATCATTAAAGTTTGAAATTCTTATAGATGATTTTTTTTTTTTATTGTGAAGTAGAAAGAATATTTTTTGGTAATTATATTCTTAAAGTTTTATCAAATGAAACTCTTTTTTCTGTAAAAAGGAGAACATTATGTAAAGCCACCCATGTCTGATTTAGTAATCAGAAGATTCAGACTTAAGATATGGCAAAGGGCACGAACCAGGTAAAGATGAGTCACTCGGAGTTGAGTGTTGACCCAATGCAATGGAAAAACGAATGGGGACCCGTGGGCTTTCTCATCTTTATACATTGTGGACTTAAGTACAAATTAGTTTTGTATTTAACCCTAAACAATTGAATAAATTAGGAAGAAAAAGTCAAAATTAAATCAAAAACGAACAACAAACGAATTGAACTGAAAGAGGAGTGAAACCTTAAGGTTGGCCATTTTTCGTTTCGTGACAAATTTCTTCAAGGTTTTTCGACGATGAAATTGATCAGCACGACTTTCTGGATTGAATGACAAGAATATTGAAAAACGAGATCCGATAGGGGCCTTCACGAGTCTCAAGACAAAAGGCTCGTGGGGGAAATTCATGTTGGGAATTGGTTGAAGGATTAGATTGGTGATTAAAAAAACATGAAGATTTAGGCATTGCTCGGGTAACTAAAAGGGTATTCTAGAATTTTTTTCATAACTAGGAGTATTTTTGAAATTTCTCCAGAGTCATATATGTCTGACACATTATCCTTGCCAATAACTCTATAAATACTCCCTCATTTCATGAGGAAAGAATTTTTGGACACTAGCAATTATGTCAGAACTTCGAGAGTTCTATCTTGTGTTGCTCACCCGTTCTTTCTCACCTCTTCAATCTCTCAATCCATTTCATACTTTTTGTTGATTTCTCGGCTCCTCTATCTACACGAAACCCTAACTAATAAGGTATAAATCTCTTCGTCTACATAAATCATGGTGGTTTTTCTTTTAACCAATAATAACTTGATACGCGAGCACATAAAAATAGTGTTTTATCCGAATAAATGACATAAGGAGTACACAAAATAAGTTGAAATAAAAAAGAAAACGGGAGAAATTGATTATAGCAACTTGAAAGGGATTATTAATTTATTTATTTAGTACAAGCTCACCAATTTCTTACGAAGTATGAAAGATATTGATAATAATTTATTATCATATAATATTAAGATAATCAATTAAATGCAAGAGAAATAAATTGTTGATAGTTAAAAGAATGTCTCTATATAGTTGATTATGTAGGTAAGTGTGAACATTAAATATTATAATTAAAACCCTCAACAACTAATTTTAATTTTCGAAAATAAATTTCCAAGTATTCATTTTATCATCACAAATCTCACTCTTTTTAAATTATTCTATCTCATTGATATAAGTTGGTGAAATGAAGAAAAATCAAACGAGTTGGTGAAATGAAGAAAAATCAAACGAGTTGGTGAAAGAGACAAATATCAAGTAAGTGATTTTGTCTTATTAAATATAATTTGATGAAATTTATCTATTTTTGTACTAGAGGAGAGAACCAAATAAATTGTTGATAGTTAAAAGAATTTCTCTATACAGTTAGTGTATGTAAAAAATTTATATAACATTAAAAGGTAAGTGTTTTTAGTTTATATTTATTTTATATAGTCGATGTGTAATAAAATCATATATATGATTATCTACGAAAATTATCTTGATAACTTAAAAGCCTAAACAAGTGCAAGCTAAAATATTTATTAAAAAAATACCAACCAACTACAAGTTGATATATATAATATTATATACCATATGTTATGAAATAATTAAATATATGATGTATACACACACGACCACACGCACACACACACAAACACACACACATATATATAACACACATATACACTAATGCATGTATAAATAATTATATTTAATATATTATTAGCATTCAGTAGCACATGTGGTGCGAATGCGATATATGTGGAAAAAAATATTAATTATATACTTATAATTTGTGTATATATATATTTATGTTACTTAATAATTTATGTTATATTATTATAATAAAATTAATTATTGAAAAAGTCAATGAACTCTTGTCAAAATGATCAAAAAAATAAATAAACTATCTTTTTAAAATCATAGTTAATTAAAGGGTGGCGTGACGTCATTGTGGCAATTAATATGTACGTTAGTGCAGACATGGTATCTAATGTTGTATTCAAGTGTGTAAAAACAACTATTAAATTGAAAAATCTCGAAATTTTATTTCTTTTTAGAAAAAAATATACTAAATTACTATTTTACAAAAAAATATCTCATTTAATTTTATCAAAATTAATTTATAAAATCTTAAAATTTAAATAATTAATATGTTAAATTAATTAGTTTCAAAGTATTACTAAGTAACAAAAATCTTGTTTTAAAGTAATAAATAAATTTATATCGCAATTTAACTTCTAAAGTTTTCTTAATTTATTTAATCAAAGTTAAGTTATTCTGCTTCTTTTTTTTTTTTCATAACAAAGGGGATATTAACTTAGATTATATTTTTAATAAATAAATTAAAAAAAAACAGTCGTTCTCTCTACCTCTTCCCCTACCCTTCCCCCCTTCCCCTCACTTACCCTTTTTTCGTTATTTTGATTTTCCCCCCAGTAAATATCATTATAAATTCATATCTTACTAGAGAATAATAAATTTAAAAAAATTGGAACGAAAATTAGTGCTAATATCATCATATGTGTGAGTTCTTGGCTTCTGTAATCTGTTTGGGGATGAAACTGATGGGGGAACAGAAGATTATGGCGGTGGCTCTAGGCGATGATTTGGGCGGTGGCCTGGAACAGTGGTGTGGGGTGGGCGGTGATGGTGGACTATATAGTTGGAGAGTGGTAAAAGTGTGCGAGAGAGAAAAAGATGAGATTGGTGAAGGTGGAAAAATAACTACTCATGAGGTTTTGGGAGTGCTCAAATTACAAAAAAAATAAAATAAAAAAAATACTGAAATAATTATACTAAAAAATTAGATTTCAAATAAACAAATATATGACTTTAAAAATACGTTTTTAAGTACTTATTTTTAAATAATAAACGCTACATCATATGCCATATCGTCGTTAGTTTACACATTAGATGTCATGTTTGATACTTCATCACCCTTGGTTAATTATGGCGGGGGCTATGGTCAAATTTTGGATAGTTTTAATTATTATTTGAAAGTTCAACGTTATTGATTTAAAAAAAAACAATTTATTTGGTTTTTTTTTGATAGTCCGGCAAGAGTTCATTAGTTTTTCTAGTAATTAAGTTTATACATTATTATATACTTATTTGTATACAAATATAATATGTATCAATAAATAATTAAAATATATAATACATATTATGTGTATGCAGAAGTAAATATATATTGCATATATTCATTGTCAGGAAAAATTTAATTATTTCATTTTATTCTGATACAATTTTAGAGTCACGTATTCAACAATCGAACAAAGTGTTTAATTTCGATTTCATTACGATCTATTTCCGATCATCATTTCATTTCGCCTCTAAAGGTCTGTTGGTTTACATAGTGCATAATTCTGTGATAAACGTATGTGACACACAAAAGTTTACGTTGGATTGTAAAAGCCTATTGAATTCACACCTCTCGGCACATTTTACTTTGCAGCTTCGCTTAACTTGGCTTCACTCTTTCTTGCAAGTGTCCGAGTGTTTGTCTTGGAATGTTTAAATCCTTCACTTTTAGATATAGCAATTATTGCTTCTATGGATGATACATCGTTAGACAAGCATTTCATTGCTGAAAAGTTGTTTCTTATTTTATTTATTTCTTCTTATTATTTTTGTTGTTGATACAGGAGATGAAGAAGCAATGTGATGAGAAAAGGTTCAAACCCTTTTATCTAGTTATTTACTTCTTTTACCTGTTGAAATGAATGTGGTCTCAGCTTTGCATGTATTTATTATCTGCAGAAGGGTATATGAAGACATGATACCGAAATGTAGAGGGAAGGTGAGGTCGAGAAGCAGTAAGGGAGATTGCTTTTCTACTCGTGAACTGCAAGCAGCTCGTGATGAATATGATGCGGAAGCAGCGATATTTGTTTTTCGTATGAAATCTCTTAAAGGAGGACAATCGCGAAGTCTTTTAATACAGGCCGCTCGGCACCATGCTGCTCAGGTTTTCTTTTCCTGTGCAATAATTTTGCGGCAAACATCGATCATTAACCGTATTATATCTAGTTAAGTGTATAATATCCATCATTCGGAAAATTTTTGTCATTGTGAAGGAATTTCAACTTTTGATATTGTAAATTACCCAAATTTCTATTTTTGATCTTGTATATTTTACTTATCATCTAATTCTACCATCTCCTTTTCAAAATGAGGGTAAAAAGGAATGGGTTGGAAATTTTGATTATAAAATATCAAGACCGGTTTAATATCTGTAGGGATACATTCATCTTGTGCTCCTCTAGGGATAAGATCTAAAAAAGTTATTCATCAACCGTCCAATATTAGAATCTAATTAGTGCATGGGGCTTCTACAATAATGGTAAGATATTGATATATTATAGCAAATGAAAATGGTAGCTAATTAACAGCAGCCTGCTGTGTTCAATGCTTCAATTACTTAGAACAGCAGCTTCCACCTGACATCATGTCTTACAATACCCAGTTGGTCGGGCCTTCTTCTAGTCTTGGGTTGGCCATAGATCTGCATTTTGATAAGTGAATTCTATACTTACGAATCGAATGTTTTTGGGCTTAATAATTTGCTATCTTTGAGTATTTTTAAATGCATTTTACTTGTTTTTATGTTTCTTTTGCAGAAAACGGTCTCAGGGAGTCAAAACGGTAATATCGAAACTTAATGGCATTTTTGTAATTTTTGAATATGGGCCGTGGTCGGCAAACTCAACTGGGATGATTTGTGCACTTCACAGAGTTTTGAGCCCAATAAAAGAGTGTAATGTTACTAAGATTTAAGAGCTGCAATGAGGGTTTTAGAGGGCACTTCTGAACACAACCGGAGCGAGAGAGAAGAAGGATTAAAGACTAGATATTGGAGACTTGAAGAATTAGAGAAAGAGAATAGAAGATCAAGTGAAGGCTAGGAAGACGGATAGAATTTGACAAAGTTTTCTCTACTTCTCTTTGCTTTATCTTTGAACTTTGAATGTTTTTCTTTTCATTAACAATGGTTTTCAATAGAATTATGTGGAAGTAAGCTTTTTATTAGGATTTCAATGGAACCTTTTGTTTTGCAATAATTTATTCATGTCTATTTTCAGTTATTAATTCGATTCTAAGTTATTTATCATATCTTGTATTTATTCATTAATTGTGTGGTTAACAATTAATTAGATATCTTAGACGGAATTGAAAAATAAAATCTAAGATTAGATATGGGTGTGATAACGTATGAATTTGTTATTGTTCTATGAAGAATAGCATAATAGTGCATATGATAAATGTATCTATGTGTCATGCGTAACATATTCGGGAGTTTATTCTTAATGAATCTATTTTAAGTGTTTTGCATGAATATAGTAACATAATTGGAATAAGTTTTTTTATTAATTGTTGAAAAATATTAATAAATAGATAGGTATTCTTAAGTTAACAACTCGTTGGGGATTAAATAACTAAAAATAGGGTGAAAAGATTATTGTGAGCAATTAGGAAAGTTGCGATCCTAAGCTTTTAAACATCAACTAATCAATTACTGCTAGTTAGTGTTAGTTTATTTTAGTTTTAAATATCTCATATTCAAACTTGGTGATTGTTTAAATTAGGTTGAATTGATAAAAGAATTGATAATTAGAGTAATTATTATCCGTTTTCTGTGGTTTCAACACTTAATTTACTTATATATTACTTGATTGACTGTGTGCAGTTGAGCGAATTTGACCATATATAAGTCGGAGAACACATTTCACGATATATATATATATATATATATATATATATATATATATATATATATATATGTTTGAGTGAGTGTGTGTGTATGACGTCATACAATTCCCATTTGCTCGGGGCCTTCTTCTAGTCTTGGGTTGGCCATAGATCTGCATTTCACAATATATATGTATGTTTGTGTGTGACGAGATGACCCGAATATATTATTATAGTACATGAATTGCTAAATAACTAATAGGAATAAGATTTCTACAAGAAACGGCGCATTGGCCAACCCGCTAATTCATCTGCAACCTCCATGGGAAGGGCAGGGTTCGTAATGCAGTATCCAGTTTTAGAAATAGAACCACCACCACCTCCCAAACTTGATCTCTTGAATAATATCCCACTACTAGTAGTACTGCAACCATTAATACTAGTTATCGAGTCCACAACATTAACTCCTCCTCCTCTTCTTTCACATGATCTCTTCCTGGTCAACTGGTTTGGCTTCTTAATAACAGGATGAGTAGAGGTGGAGCTGCGGCTGCTTATTAACTTCTCATCCTTTCCACTAGTAATTTTCGTAGCTGGAATAGGAACAGGCATGGCCTCCAGCCCCATCAGTTTAGCCACCACTCCTGCTTTACACCAAACCACACTCTCTCCTCCTATTTTGGCAGGCAGCAGCACTTGCCCCCGACTTTCTACTTGACAGAATCCTTTCCTTGGTCCACAGTGGTTACACCACATGATCGACTTTCTGCCACCAACTGGGCCAAATGAAGATCGATACATGGCATCTTTTCCATCAAGCGAAAAACGAGGGTACTGATTTAATGCGTTCCTTGCAGAACGTAGAATATCAGAACTGTTAACGCAGGACATCCGGTGATGATGGTGCAGGGTATCATTGGCATATTCATCGAGCTTTGCTCTTGATTTAGCCGCCATCTTCTCTTCTAGCTCTAACTGCAATATCATTTCCTCCAGAGTCGGCTGCAGGCTAATCTTGTCCTCCTTATAATTGTCCAAGTAATTATTATTATGATGATGATGAGTAGAGTCCATCAGAGATTCTTCGGGGACCATGGTGGTGGTGGTGGTGGTGGAGTTGTCAGCCTGCTGCTGCTGCTGCTGCTGATTGAGGGTCGAGGTGGAACCATCCCCGTTGCAGAAACTTTTGAAGCCTTTCCTCATCTTGGCTGTTAGAGAGTTCTTGAGGAGGAATAAGGACAAGTCCTTCATCTTTTTGGGAGGGAGGGAGCGTACAAAGAGACTGACCGACTGGGGTTAAATTATGTATTGTCCACAAGCAAACAATATTGAACTCTAGAAAGTAGGTTAAATCAGGTGTCCCAAAAAGAGAAGGATATTATGGAAACTTACGTGAAGGGATTCAATGAAGAGCGGTGCCACTTCACTTTTTTGTTAGCCTTAATAACAATCACATGACAGAAGGGGTTTCACAACTTCTTCCCCACAACGGGATCTGCTAAACCTCTCAAGATCAATGCACTGCCTGCTGATTGTTTCCATAGGATTATTATTACTGTTATTATTATTGTTGTTTGTTTGTTCACGGGACTACTTTTAGATGATGGGCATCAAGACGGATTGCATTTAACAGGATATGAAGTTAATGAGAATCACGCGGACAATTTGTTTTCTCAAGGGCTCCTATCAACCCCTTCTGAAATCTCTGTGCTCAAATATGGTTGTATTAGGGTATTACTTTATTTGTTCAAATATTTAAATGCCCGTCAATGTCTTTCAACAATTGGCTAATAGAAATCAAGTTGTCCTATCGCCAGGCCTTTAGCACTTATCTACACCTCGTATGAACGGTAAAAACATTATATAGCGCAGACCCAAGACGAATATGAATAGCATAAAAGAATGGTAGTCATTTGTAATCCATGCTCTATCACAAGTGAATAGAAATATCACATAACTAGAGCCAGTATTTATGAATTTGGTTCAAAACAAAAGATTACATGGCCCTTGAAAAGATGCACTCGGAAAGAATCTCACACACTTATCCTAGATCAGCTAGAGATGGAGAGAGACAGACAGATTGACGTAGAGCTTATAGAATTGAAACAATATTTGGTACAAAGAATGCATGTCTACGTGATTATGTTTTGTACATTTTAAGTTGACCAAGGAAATATATACATGTAGAAAGTTAAAGAGTAAGTTCACCCTCAACATCAGTCGGAATTTAAACACCTGGCGCTTTAGTAGCCTTGACAAATCTACCCTTTACTCGCTTCCTAGTATCAGCTCTTGCCTTCCTTGATTCGTACCGGATATGCTTGTCATATCTATTCCAACAAAATTTCCAGTACTAAAAAAAAGTGTAGTGTATATATTACAGAAACAACTGCAAAAAATAATGGAAAGATGATGAATGCATATGAAAACACTATATACCTCCGTGTTTTCTTCTTCTCCTTGTAACGTAGCATGGCACTGCCTCTGTTCTTTGCCAGCAGTTCTATATTAGCCTTGGTTGTGGCTGCTGTCGTGCTATCACCTCTCAACGAAACTATCTGGTCCATTAATTGTATATCTTTTGAGACACTGCAGTATTTGGGATTATCAAAACCTGAACCAGATGATTCCCTTACAATTGGTAATTTGTTGCTCTCAGATGTTGTGAGCCCCTGGATTGCTGCTGGGTTATTTAAGTTATTCTGTTGTTTTAGATAACCAAGTCAATGCAGCGTGACCAAAATGGGTTAGCAATGAGCAGAAAAATGATACTACGTCCAACAGAAGAAATGGGTATGATATGCAACCGATTACATTATATGTATCCAAATCAAATTCTAGGGCATTAAAACGTTTTATTCTAACAACATTGTGTTCTCCACCTCCCCATGTCTGAAAATATAAGAAATAAGGTCGCCAATAAAGTGGTCATACTCCACCAGAGGTAAAATTATTCCATGCTCCTAGAGCAAGTGAATAATATGCTCTCTCCTCTCACATACCTGTGATTCCCATCATAGACAGACCCACAAGTATGAGGTATGTGAGAGAGGAGAACATACTGTCCACTTGCCCCCAGGAGCATGGAATAATCTCTCCCACCAGAGACATGTGTTACATTTTCTTTTTGTTTTTCACATTTAACCATGCAGTTTAGACTAATAACTCCAACTCCAACTCCAATACTTTCTACATTCACGCGGAAACTATTTGGGCTATTCACTCAATCTTTGAAATTAGTTCAACAGTTCCTGCATCCATCACTTAAGTTTGTGTCATGATCTTAATATATAAAAAATGACAAATTGCCCATTCACGTTTTAGATTATCAATAATCTGTTCCCAAGTACCAGTGTACCACTAGAAAAGTGAGGTTAACATTTCTCAGTTTGAACTTCGGTAGCAAGTTTCTCAAATATTCTATTGTCTAACCATAACAACTTGCTTATCAATCAAATGCAGACCTTATCATCCCTCAAGATAGAATTAGATCATTTTACATGAAGTTAACTGCTTTACAACAGGACTAAGATTGGTATCTTTTTAAGAGGCCATGGATCAGATTTGAGCGGACTCTCCCCTCCCCTCATCTTCCCCCCCTCCCCCAAACCCAAAAATAGAAGAAGAGGGAAACAAATTTAATCTTTAATGCAAGAAAGAAAATACATATTGCATAATATAATCAATGCCAACAATTTAAGAAATATGAAAAAAAATGTATATACAACACAACAATCTAACAGGATTACCTTAAAAGCCACAATATCTTCATGTGTCTTAGAGCAATTCATCTGGTAGATTTCTCCTAATCCTTTTGTATTTTCCAAGGACGACACTTCCTTTATGAGCTCACCATAGCTTTTCATTGTGAATCCTTCATCATTTGCCCCTTCGCCCACTTCTAGCGGACCAGAACCCCTTAACCGCCCCAAGTTAAAATCCCAGATCTGTGACAGAACTAAAAACAGTTATTGGCAGTTGCAAACAATCAAGTTCACAAGTTTCTTCAAAAATCCAATAAAATAGTCATGGAAACAGGCAGCAGAGAGAGTGTGGGAAAACATTGAGAGATGAGAAAAAGGGGGATAAGGTATAATAATATCAGGGCAAATAAAAGCTAAAACAAGCCCTCAACAAGTAAACAACATAGCAATAATTGCATAACCACAATTATTGATAGTGAAATCAATCAGTTTGAATAGTGTTTCCGCATAAACATTGCGAAATCAAGGTGTAGTAGGGGTTAAATCACTTTTTTTTCTACTAAACTGAACCCCAATTTACATTTGCTTTAGTGAATTAAAAAAAAATTCAATCACATCATTGGACTACATCTTTTTTACAAATCATTACAAATTCCATCCAAATCATTTGATTTTTAACAACAGAAAACATAAAAAATATTTTTATGCAATTATCCATGTGTAAATGCCAAATAATAGCCAAACAGTACTTGGGACCCATATGTGTCTGCCAAAGTGATAAATTATATGTTATAATAATAACAATTTATAAAAAATAGTTTTTAATATTCTTAAAAATTAATAAATAATTATTTAATAAATAAAACAATTATAACATTATCTTCTTCCTCACATCTTTCACAAAACCCAGAACACAATTCTTTCTCACATCAATTGTTCATTATCTTCTTTCATTCATCATTTTTACTCTACCCATTTTTGTTGCAATCAACTATATTAAGCTTTCTCATTTCTCTCATCCCAAGTAATATGTGGGTTTGTAACTCCATTTTTCTCCAAAAAAATACTCCTATTTTTTAGATCTCACTTAACCTATTAATGATTAAATAGATCTGCTTCAAGATATGGTTTTCATGCAGAAGCAAGATAGTCGCACTATTTATATCTATTATGTATCATTTATATCAATTATGTATATATTACGGGTTTGTTTATTGTAAGGTTATATTACCGTATGAATCTTGGTAACTCGTTTTTGGAGGCATTTGATGCTGGTAGCGAAGAGTTGCCGTATAGTTTGGTCGAGGTGGAGAATTTTGTTTTGATTGAATGCGAGGAAAATTGGGTCGGGTTACATTATCAAAAGCTTAAGTATGGTTCTAAATTTGGAGATTTTGGTATTCAAACTGACAAGAAAGTATGGGAAATCAGGCAGCTGAACCAATGTAAGGATGATGTTTGCAGATCGGCGGCGACGATTGTGTATTCCTGCAACAGCAATGGTGATGAAGAACAACCAATTTAATTAATGATGATTTAGTTTATTTTGATGAATTTGTTGTGTTTTTAATATGCTGAATATCCAGGTAAGCATCTGACGTGGTGGCACGTATACATTCCGTTAACTTTTAACACTCTTAGAGGAAATTTCTATTTTTGTAAAAAAATTATAGTTCACTGAGTCGACTGGAAAAGAAAATCAGTTCATTAATGTATATATAAATTGGGGGCCAGTTTGATAGGGGGAAAATGATTAAACCCAAGTGCAGTAGTAAAGCAAAGTGTAGAATGTAGCGACTAGTCCCACAATATTAGTCAAAACCTAGTTTATACAATGATAACAAAACGTTCTAGTTCAAAAGCAATGAGTGATAACATGACGTCCCTAAAAAGATATTGACGTTTTGAAAATGATGAATCAATTCATAAAAGAAGAGTTTGCCGCTAACAACTTGAGCATGAAAGCTACCTAAAAAACCCTAATCTTTGAACAACATACTTTAAATATGTAGCTTCTCTTAAACACTTCATAGAAGAACTTAATTTTACGGAGGAAAAATAGTATATGCTGGAAGAAGCGAAAATTTTAAAAGAGGCAATTATAATATTTTAATGACCTACCCATGCCTATTCTATAACGTATAAAAAGAATGTTCCAGCATCCAATATCAAACACCCTGTCACAACAGAAAAACCATTTCACATTTTGACATAGGGAGGAGCAGCAGAGGTTGAGAATCCAGTAGCAACACAAACCAACACAGCCTAAGCAGAGCCTGTAGTAGGCATTAACATCAAAGCTTATATGCATAGTCAGAATAAGTTTAGAGGCCTAATGCTTCACATGTAATACAATCCTTGAACACTCCATTAGGTTGACAAGTTTTTTCTTTTAAAATCGGTTCCTGGTCACAACTTTTGGGGGTTAGCATTAGCACACTTTTTTGCATCATTCAATCAAACCACTAGGAATGATATCCACAAAATTGTGATAGCATCCAACCAAGTACTACCTTCAGTTCTTCACCCTCAAAGAATGGAATTATACAGATTGCAAAGTTATTAAGAAAATAGTAATGCTGGGGGTAACGTATTTGGGGTCTCAAATAATGTATCAATATTACACTGGTCAACCACATGTGTACTACATCACTTGTGAATATGAATGTAATAAAATATAATTTGAGACCACAACTTTGTTACCCACGTCATTACTCACTAAGAAAAGCCACCCTTTTCTTTCACAATTCAAAATTTTTCTATGATATAATGAAATCTGCATTGTATTATGTCTTCTTGTGGCTTGCTTTGTAGGAGTGAAAATAAAATGGAGAAATTAGTAAATTAAAATATTCAAAACCTTCCGCTTTCAAGACAAAACTCAAAAGGAAAAATTGACAATTTTTTAAATGATGGAAGCATAACATTTGACTACTAATACTCCTACAGTCCTACCTATGCAAGATCTTCAATGAACACTATAGAGAGACAGTACTCCCACAGAAATTAGAGATAAAGAAGAGTACAACAGCCTATGCTGCATATACAAGAAATTCACTAAACCTCTAGCACACAGCTTAAAAAGCATGTTTTTGTGTGTATCTTAAAAGTTTTGAATTACAAACAAAGGAGGACGGGGGAAGAAAGAAACCTGAGTGCCCTGATCACTGGGTTTAGTGTTCCACAACATTTCCCCTTCAAAACTCTCGTCATTTTCCTTCATATCCACTTGATTACTCTGCATTATTAGCAGAGATGTGAAAGTAACTTCTTCCTCTTGTTGTTGTTGTAATGATTGAGTCGTCAAAGCATTCATAACTTGTCCTCCTCCATCAACCCCAACCCCATTTCGGTTTGCAACTCCACCACCGTCGATCACAAAATCTCTCCTAAAAAGCTCCATCAACTGTTTCAATATGACCTGCTTTTGCTTCCCACAGCTTGAACTCAAACTCTGCCGCCTTTTCGAAACCCCAACAATCATTTCCGCACAATAATGAACCTGATTCGGAACCATAAAATCTCGTAGCATAGCCGATTCTTCTCCTGCAGCTATGGTATTGTACATATGAATACCGTTATACGGGTCGAGTAGCTGCAGGTTCTGTGTAGGCTTCTGGTCGTGGTCGTGGTGGTCTATGTCTCTGGGGTGTAGACCCCAAGCAGAAGAGAGGTCGGAAGCGGAGGGACAGCCGGTAAAAGGTTGGAGGGGGATGCGATGGTGTGGAGAGCAAGTGGCGTGTGCATCGGCATCGCAGTCCTGGCAGAGGACGAGGTTGTCGGTGGAGCAGAGAACGGAGACGGGCTGGGAGGTGCAGTTATCGCAGATCTGAGAGCGGATGTGCTTGCGGGAGAGGGCGTTGGCGGAGTGGACGTGGTGGTCGCAGAACAAACAGAGCTTGGCGGAATCGGCTCGGCAGTAGAAGATGGCAGCTTGTTCATTGCAGAAATCACAGACTACTTTGGTCTCTCCGGTGGTTCCAGATTTTGGCGTCGCCATTTTTGCTTGCCTTGCCTTGCCTGCCTGCCTGCCTGCCTGCCTCGTAAAAGGAATTGAAACCCTAGAGCTTAGCTAATAGAAGGGAAGCAGTGGTTGTGATGGTATTATTTTCCTTTTTTCCTATATATTATTATTCCCATTCCTTCTTCTTCTGGCTCTGGCTCTGGCTCAGAGAAACAATAATAATAATATATTCCCCCAGGAACTGCCAACCGGTAACTGAACTGTTAGGAGTATTTTGTTTCAGTAAGTCTAGTTAAACAAACATCGAATATAAATTTTATTTTATTATTAAAAAATAGATTTAGCATATAAATATGTGTTAAATTATAGTTTTTAGCTAGGGATAACTCGTGCTGAAGGCACGATATAATTAATATAATAATTGAGTATTGTATTCAATATTTTTAGATTGAAAAATTTAAAACTGTTATAGACCCTCAGTTCCATAATAGAACTGAGAGTCCAACTATTAATACAAAAAGATTGATAATTAATCCAGTCATAGTTTTTTTTTTAGGAAAATATTAGTGTGCTACTCATTCCCAACTTAAAATTAGTTCTTGACATATTTGAGTAATTAATTGATTGATGATAGTGGGCTCAAATTTATGTAATATAGTATTTTCGGATATCCCACACACCTTTTCTTTATTGATAAAACGAAATGAGAAGTTTGACATCATTTATTTGTCTCTAGTATCTCTAACCATCGATCAATATGATCCATGAACAGTATTTCTTGTGAAAAAAGGATAGTACTGTAAGCCATTTGGTAGGATTCAATAAGAAAAAAAAAGATGTAAAAATCTAAAAGAAATATTTTTGCATATACCCAAAAGTATAAAATGAGCTCTCTAAGTCCAAACAAAAAAGTATTGTCATAACACCAACTAAATCGCATCACCATAATATTTTTTCTTTTATATTTTTTCTTGAAATTGGACAAAAAGATTATTATACCATAAGTCAGAGCCTACTATAATAGTTGCTCTCGATATAGCCAAGTCTCTTGTGCGATGCATCACTGTAGACCGTGAAACCTCCCGTATCGTCCGGTAAAGTCAATACAGGTGCTTCACTAAGTCTTTTCTTTTGCTCCTGAAAACTTTCCTCACACTTCTCCGTCCATACATATTTCACCGTCTTCCTTGTTAAATTGGTCAACGGTGTTTCTATCTTTGAAAAATCTTGAATAAATCTCCGATAGTAACCCGCTAACCCTAAGAAACTCCTGACCTTCGTCGGCGTCCTTGATTGTTCCCAATTCATCACCGCTTCTACCTTTGCTGGATCTACTGAAACTCTCTCCTTGTCGATAACATGACCTAAAAATTGAACTTTCTCCAACCAGAATTCACACTTTGAAAATTTAGCATACAACTGCTCCTTCCGTAATATCTCCAACACTAATGGATCACCATTGGAGGCCCGGTGCAACATAACAAATTAGTAGCACGAACCTTCAACATAACAGTGCAGGACGCCGTAGAATCGAAAGACGTGGTGTCAGGTATTATTCCGATCAATAATACAAATACATATGTATTGTTTGATTCGGGTGTTACCTGTTCATTTGTGTCTAATGAATTCGCTAGACGGTTAGAATTGCCTAGAGAAAAAATAGAGAATCCAATGAACATAGAAATTGCTAATAAAGAAGTGATTCCTGTTAAGTATATACATAGAAGTTGAGTGTAAATTTAATTTCGATACGTTTGGGGGAGTTTGATGTTATACTTGGAATGGATTGGTTGTTTAACCACGGAGCGGTAATTGATTGTCAAAAGAAGTGTATACACCTTAAGACACCGAACAAGTCTAAGGTCGTATTTTATGGCAGCAAGTCGTCTAGACAATCTTCATGTCTGACGATGATGTAGGCCAAGAAATTGTTAAAGAAAGGTTGTGTAGGGTATTTAACTCATGTAGTGGATACACAAATGATAAATCCCGAGATGGAGCAAATACCAGTAGTTAGGGAGTTCATGGACGTATTTTCAGATGAACTGTCAGGTTTATCGCCAGATAGGAAGATAGAATTTGTAATCGATTTAGTACCGGAGACAACACCAATATTGAAGGCACCATATAGGATGGCTTCGGTAGAAATGAAGGAGTTGATGATTCAATTACAGGAGTTGTTGGATAGAAAGTACATTCAGCCAAGTGTTTCTCCATGGGGAGCACCTGTGTTGTTTATAAAGAAGAAGGATGGATCGATGAGACTGTGTATGGATTATAGAGAGCTGAATAAGGTAACAATTAAAAACAAGTACCCGTTGCCACGAATTGACGATCTTTTCGATCAATTGAAAGGGGCGAAGTACTTTTCAAAGATTGACTTGAGGACTGGTTATCATCAATTGAAAGTCAGGAAGGAGGATGTACCCAAGACGACATTCAGAACTCGATATGGGCATTATGAGTTTCTGGTGATGTCGTTTGGACTAACGAATGCACCAGCCGCATTTATGGACATGATGAATAGAATATTCAAGCAATACTTGGATAAATTTGTAGTTGTGTTCATTGACGATATTTTGGTTTATTCTAAAATAGAGGAGGAGCATGTCGAACATTTAAGATTAGTGTTAGAGATATTACGGAAGGAGCAGTTGTATGCTAAATTTTCAAAGTGTGAATTCTGGTTGGAGAGAGTTCAATTTTTAGGTTATGTTATCGACAAAGAGGGAGTTTCAGTGGATCCAGCAAATGTAGAAGCGGTGATGAATTGGGAACAACCAAGGACGCCGACGGAGGTCAGGAGTTTCTTAGGATTAGCGGGTTACTATCGGAGATTCATTCAAGATTTTTCAAAGATAGCAACACCGTTGACCAATTTAACAAGGAAGACGGTGAAATATGTATGGACGGAGAAGTGTGAGGAAAGTTTTCAGGAGCTAAAGAAAAGACTCAGTGAAACACCTGTATTGATTTTACCGGACGATACGGGGGGTTTCACGGTCTACAGTGATGCATCGTACAAGGGACTTGACTGTGTGCTTATGCAAAACGGCAAAGTCGTTGCGTATGCGTCCAGACAGTTGAAGGATTATGAGAAGGGATACCTTACCCATGACTTGGAGCTGGCAGCGGTAGTGTTTGCCCTTAAAATTTGGAGACATTATTTGTATGGAGAGAAATATGAGATATTCACAGACCATAAGAGTCTGAAGTATATCTTCACACAGAAGAAGTTGAATATGAGGCAACGGAGATAGTTAGAATTGATCAAAGACTACGATTGTGAAATTCTATACCATCCCAGCAAATCCAACGTAGTAGCTGTTGGTTTGCAAAAATATGACATACATATAATCAAATTATATAAGCGCAACGGAAGTAAGAAAATCAGATTTTAAAATTTTTGTACAAACCAATAACCCGAATCTTTCTTATGCGACTATTATTAATTGAGGAAGGATAAAAGAATTTATACCTTTGTAGAACCAAGCTTCCACGAGTACAAGTTCATCTCCCTTTAATCCTTCACGTTCTTCTTCAAATTCACCGATTAAATTCCACGGATCAATGTTAGCTCCCCAAGTGTTGAGCCTCTAGAGGTGATCCACCAAGAGATCTATGAATTAAAGAAGTGAATCTTGGTTTCTCCAAACCATGGGTGGCTAGCCCTAATTCTCTCCTTCTCTCTCTAACTCTTAGATCTAGAGAATTATGGAGTACTCTCTCTCTCTCCTAATGAAAGAGTGTGTAACCTTGATCTATGATAAGACTCCTATTATTTATAGATCTAGTCAACACTCCTAAACTATTTAGGATTAGGGTTTTAATTTAACTCCCAATTTAATTAGGAACTAAATTAATTAATTACAATTCCTAAACCATTTAGGAACTTAATTATTTAATAATGAGAGTACTTATTATTAATTAATTACTAAACCATTTAGTAACTTAATTAATTAATATAATTATAATTCCTAAACTATTTAGGAACTTAATTATTTAATAATAATATTACTACTTATTAATTAATTTCCTAAACCATTTAGGAACTAAATAATAATACTAGTAGTAATAATAGTAATAATAATAATAATAAGACTCCTCTTATTAATTTATAATTAATATTTCTAAAATATTAAATTATAAATATTAAGCTATTTAATTTATTCTATCACCATAGTATAAATTAAATATACTTAATTTATTATTACGATTATGCCATCCACTTCTAAAATAAATATTACTCTTTTGCGGTGTGACACTTTAGGTTCTCCATATTAAACCGATTGTATAATAAAAAAATTAGAACAATTCTAATTCATTTATTACGAATTAACTCTTTAATTCAGAATAAATAATTATTCCACAATAAGGGTAAACCCCCTTAGCGATTAGTCGATTTTCCAAATAATATAGATTTCAACATTTAATCGTAAAAGAACCTTTCAGCAAATAGTTACCGTATAATTCAATCATTCTACCATACAATGTCCCAATCAAATATAAGACACGGAATTTCTGTCAAGTCTTATTTATTTGATTATATGCATTTCAATTCACAAATACACAACTCTAGTTAATGTAAATTAGAAACTCCTTTCTAATTCCATGCAACCCTGGCCAGAGATTTCTGAGTTGTCAGTTATTGAATCGCATAGGACATTCTCTCCCTTTACTGGAAGTGGTAGATCCTTTGTTGATCATTCATCTATCTCCATGTGTACCTTATTATACCCAATCATATCCTTTGATATACCAATAGGTCTTAAGGAATATGTCAAAGTATAACTTAGTACACACAAGATACTAAGATGATCTCAAGTCTAAGGAACTCCTATTGACAGACGAGTAAAACTCCATTAGGTGTTTCTTGAGCGAGTCACGTTCAGTGAACTTATTCTCTAATAAGCACCTACATACTTGCTTTAGTGTCTCTACACAAATGATTATACGATCAATCATCCTCTTCATAAGAGCAAGCATAGTATGTACCAATCTATCCGGATCTACTAATCCCCTTTTTAATGATCCAACGATTAGGAACAATTTTAGTTTTGAGATATCTTGAATTTAGATCTCATTAGCATGATCCTCATCATGGTTCTAAAAGCATTGCTAAAAAACTATGGGTTTATCCATTTGATTAATTCAAGTAATTAATCATGAATAAAGAAATGTCTTGATACTTTTATTAATAAATGAACAAGATTACAAAGTATATGCTTATCACATCAAATGTGATTGGCTTGAGGGCATATTACTTTCAGTAGCAGATGCTCTAAGTAGAAAGAGTAGGGGGAAATTGTTCATATTGACAGATCAAGAATAATTGGTTCAAGAGATGGCTCAAATGAGGTTGGATGTGAGAACTCCAAATGAGTCAATGGAAGTGGAAGTGAGCCCAATCTTGTTAGATAGGGTGAAAGAGGCTCAAGACAAAGATGAAAAGTGTGACAGAATAAAGATGAGAATGACCGAAGGAGAAGAGGTCAAATTCAATGTGGATAACATGGGATTGCTAAGATTTAAAAATCGTGTTTAGGTATCGCAAGTACCTGAATTATGAGAAGAGATTTTGCAAGAGGCCCACAGTACGAGATACTCAGTACATCCGGGGAGTACGAAGATGTATCAAGATCTACGTCAGCATTTTTGGAGGCCAAATTTGAAAAGGGAGGTTGCAGAAAGTGTCAGTCGATGCCTAACTTGTCAGAGGGTAAAGGCCGAACATCAGAGACCAAGTGGATTATTACAGCTGTTAGAAATTCCTGAGTGGAAATGAGAGCATATCACAATGGATTTTGTGGTAGGACTTCTAGTAATACAGAAGGGATATGACGCAATATGAGTGATTGTGGATCGACTAACAAAGTCAACGCACTTTTTGCCGATCAAGATTAAGTTCAGTTTGGATCAGTTGGCTAAACTGTACATCAAAGAGATAGTTTCGAGACATGGGGTGCCGATATCGATTGTGTTAGACAGAGATCCGCGCTTCACGTCAAAATTTTGGAGAAGTCTTCAGGAGAGATTGGGGACACAGTTGAGAATGAGTACAGCGTATCATCTATAGACCGATGGGCAAAGTGAGATAACAATTCAGACATTGGAAGATATGCTCAGGGCCTGCGTGATGGATTTCAAGGGTAGTTGGGAAGACCATCTACCATTAGTTGAGTTTGCTTATAATAACAGTTACCATGCAAGCATTGACATACCGCCTTACGAAGCTTTATATGGCAGGAAATGCAGAACACCTCTATGTTGGGATGAGGTAGGAGAACGCCGACTGTTGGGGCCGAAATTGGTTCAACAGACCGTAGAAATTATCAAGGTAATAAGAGCTCGACTACTAGCAGCTCAAGACCGTCAGAAGAAATACACCGATTTACATCGACAGAAGCGAGACTTCGAAGTTGGGAGTTTTGTGTTCATGAAGGTATCTCCCTGGAAGGGGAAGATCCGATTTGGAAAGAAAGGGAAGCTGAGTCCAAGGTTCATAGGACCGTTCAAATATTAAAGAGAGTGGGAGAAGTGGCGTACGAGGTAGCTTTACCTCCTGAACTAGAGCATATTTACAATGTGTTCCACATGTCAGTGTTGCGACCATATAAACCAGACTACAAGCATGTCATATCCTATGAGCCGATACAAGTCGAAAAAGATCTATCGTACGAGAAAATTCCTGTCCAGATACTAGATAGGAAATAACAGAAATTACAGAATAAGGTTATACATTATGTCAAAATCCTCTAGAGGAACCACAACGCTGAAGAAGCTACGTGAGAGCTTGAAGAAAAGATGAGGGCTAACTATCCGAATCTTTTTGAGTAGTTTAAATTTGTAATTCCGGGGACGGAATTCTTATAAGGGGGAGAATGTAATGACCACGAATTTCATTAGTCATTGTAATTATAATTAGCAATGAATTTAAAATTTTTGTACTAATTAATTGTGCATTAGATAATTAAATAAATGTACTTATGTATGTGTATATTTATTTAAAGAATTAAAGCAAGGTGTATAATTAATTAAAGCAAATCTAATTGGATTATATTTTAAATTCAAATGAGTTGTTAAACTAGGTCAAAGATATTAAACTAGTAGCCCATGTAATTAATTTAATTATTAGTCCATGTAATTAATTAAACAAGCCCAATGCTTGATTTAATTAAATGTAACCTAGAATAATTAATGTAAGTCCAATGTGCTATTTAAATTGAGCCAAAACCAATTCAATGGATGCGCCCAATATATTTAATCCTAGAGTCCAATATGGAGCCCAATAGGAAGTCAAAATTGGTCAACAATTGAGCACATGTATATATATATATATATATATATATGTATATATATATATAAATGTATATATGCACATTAAAGCTAGAAAAATAAATAAAAAACATGGCCAAAAATGGCCATGTTGGCCGGCTACTTGAGGGACCCACACGGGGTTGCTTGATTTTACAAATTGCTTCCTTCACACACTAGATCAAAGTGGTTCACCAACTCATTTCACTCAACTTGTCAATCACCATCTCCATCCATCAAATAGTAATGATAATTAGCACTTAATTTAACCAATATTGGTGAATTAGTGAGTTAAAGATGTGTTAGTTGAGTGCTATATATAGAGCACTCCACACTTGGTTCAAGTTTGTTAGTTCATTTGCTAGACATTTCAAAAGAGAAAAGAGAGAGCATTTGTTAGCTAAAGAGAGAAACTATTGTAAGTTGAGAGAAAAAGTTAGAGGTTGTGCTTGGTGAATGTTCACTAGCTACACAACATACTTTGGTAGGAGAAGAAGAAGAACATCTAAGACCTCAAGGTTTAAAATTGCTCTATCTCTTTTTAAATTTTATTTTTGTAGTCTAGAATGATTTTGAACGGTTAAAATCTATTTTTAATTGATCAAAACTCATTTTGCTAGTCTAGAAGTATTTAACTATGTAATATATGTATATTTATAGTTTTATGTGTTTATATCATGATTTGGTATGTGAGAAATGCGTAAAAGTAGTAGAAATGTTCATAACACATGTTATCGGTAAAACCCTAACGATGTATGTTAGGTTTAATGTTGTATTTTGAAATATAGAAGTTCAAAATTGGATTTTTATAGCTATAAAGTTAGATCTATGAGTTTTAAAGAAAACCCAACTTGAAACTTTTAAAAATATTGAATAACGAAGAAGTTATAGCTTTTACCGTAAAAGATGTCATTTTTAAACCCTAGGTGGTTCGATTCATAATTTTCATGTAAAACGTTTTCAAAAAGACGATCGAACCAAGTAATATTGTAAAATAAGAAGTTAGGAACACATCAACACTGATTTGGTGTTATTTGGATGTGTAAATCTCATTTAATCAAGGTTTGAACAAAAAGTATCAAAACTGTCAAAAATCAAAAATTGAAATTTGTTTTTGCAGTACAGCGTCGAGGCGCCGTGTTGAAGTGTTAATCACTGCGCCGCAGCGCAGTGCACTGTTACCAGAAAAAAAATATAAACCAAACCAAGTCAGGTCGGTTCCGGTCCATACAGATCCAAAAATGAAAAATGTTCCAAAAATCATTTTAGTATTTTTGGACTTAAGAAATATATTTTTAAGATGTATATAATTGATTTAATGGGTAAAAAAAGAGTTAAATATTACTAAAGGTTTAATAATATAAATAAGTTAATAAAATATTATTATTAATATAATAATATTAGAAAATCATTAAAATATTATTAAATGTATGATAATATTATAAAGTGAATAAAATATTATTAAAGAGTTAATAATATTAAATAAATAAAATATTATTAAAAATGATTAATAATATTAATAAAGAAATAAAATATTATTAAATGATTAATAATGTTAATAGGGTAATAAAATATTATTAAAATTATTAATAATATTAGAAGTCTAATAAAATATTATTAAACGATTAATAATATTAGATACTTAATAAAATATTATTAAATGATTAATAATATTAGATAATTAATAAATTATTATCAAACGATTAATAATATTAGATACTTAATAAAATATTATTAAATAATTAATAATATTAGATAATGATTAAAATATTATTAAATGATTAATAATATTAGATACTTAATAAAATATTATTAAATAATTAATAATATTAGACAATAAATAAAATATTATTAAATGATTAATAATATTAGTTAATTTTAGAAGATTTATAAGGTATTATTACATGATTAATAATACTACAATGCTAATAAAATATTATTAAATTATTAATAATATTAGATAATTGTTTGAACTATATTAAATAGTTAATATAGGTTATTTGTGTTTGAAATATTATCAAGTAGTGATAATATTTCCTAAGTGTTTAAATACCCATAATTATTCAATTATTGGTTCGCAAGAGTTATAAATGTCATTATACTTACAAGTATATGATACTAATTTAAGATTAAACTGATTTAATTGTTAGGTCCGATCAAGGATTGTTAAATTAAATTGGTTAGCTGTAGACAACGCACGAGGCAAGTTTCTTAACTTTGAACTTTATTTTGTGCAAGTTTCTTCTTAACCCTAACTTGTATTTATTGTTGCAAGTATTCTTCAACCTTCTTTATATTGAGCAATTCAATTATTGTTAAGCAAGTATCTACACTCGTAGTTATTTGACAGACCTTTGAGTGAATTAATTATCAAAAATTACTTCACATCATTATTGTATTGTATTCGTACATAGTGCATTTGCAAATATTATAGTTCAGTAATTTACGAACTCTTTAAGAATGTCTAAGCTAATTGTTTCGGCTAGACAAATGCATGTTTAATTCATCTAATTGAATATTATAAAAGTTTATCCAAACCATTGTCTGATGCGGATTCTTATAGTAAGACTGAGAAAGAACAATCCTAGTTAAAAGGGATTTTTATATTGTCGGGTAACTGAATTTGCGCAAGAAATCTAAATGTTATACATATACATAGGACATAAGAGGACTGATCCCTTCGAGTGTCCCGTTATTTTTAACAAGGTGTTAGATATTGTATGTTTATTCTACTTTAGTAGCAGTTCATGGTCATTCAAGATCACTCAGCAGTAAAAAGTCAATCCATTCTTATATTGAACTTTGATTTTTGATATCTTTCACAATTGTTATTGTTGAAAACCTTGAAGTTATTTCCCTTCATCATGATATATCTTATGTTGTTGTTTATAAACTTGTTGAGCCATCTAGTTGCTCATTCTTGCTATATCATGACTATATTTCAGCTGAGCCCGAATGTTCTAAATCAGACAAAAGCAAGGGGAAAGCAAATGCGTAGATTTGTAGATGCATGTTAGATTTAAATTACTGTTATGAAATTCCTTTGTAAATATTTTGTATTTGTACAGTGAGAACCAAACCCGAGGTTAAAGAACCCGAATTTGAAGTCGACAGAATTATTATTATTATTATTATTATTATTAGTAGTAGTAGTAGTAGTAGTAGTAGTATTACAATTATTATTATTATTGTTATTATTATTACTATTACTATTATTATTACTATTTATTATCATTATTATTATTATTATTATTATTATTATTATTATTTTATTATTATTACTATTATTATAATTATTGTTGTTATTATTATTATTATTATTATTATTATTATTATTATTATAATAATAATAATTATTATTATTACAATTATTGTAATTATTATTGTTATTATTATTACTATTATTATATTTATTATTGTTATTATTATTATTATTATTATTATTACTATTATTATTATTATTATTATTATTACTATTATTATTACTATTATTCTTATTATTATTATTATTATTATTATTATTATTATATTAATTATTATTATTATTATTATTATTATTATTATTATTATTATTATTATTATTATTATTATTATTATTATTATTATTATAGTGTAGTGGTGAATTTGATTTGGAAGAAAAATGTGAGTGGACATATTTTTGAAAAAAAGATGTTGAATTTGAGTGAAAAATGAGTGGTAGATTAATGACCATTGGATGTTGAAGCCTTAAATGATTTTAGACTGTTAGATGTAGAAACTTAAATTAATTTAAGGCTGTTGGATGTTAAAATCTTGGGAGTTGAGCCGCTCTGTTTTATTATATAAATAATTAAAATGAAATTTATATAAAAATTTATATTTAATATTTGTGTGTGTAAAATTATCCCGTTTGTTTTGGGTTTATTTTAATAAGTTTTGTTTTGTGGAAGTAGCCCAGGCACAATAACAAACAATGGCAGATGAGATAATGAGATGAGAGAGATGCTGCAGCAGCAGAATTAAGAAAGAAACGGTCAGTTGTAATAATTCGAATACTATAAATGTCTATATTATATGTGGGAAGTATTAGAGATTATATTTATATCTAGATACATCATGAGTATATCATACTCATACAAGATGATACATGATAATGGTTTGGTTTGGTTGCATAGGTATTTGTACTGTGTGGACTCGGCTCGGGTTGGACCCAAATATCTTTTTTACTATCTTTTAGGTTCACTCAAATTCTTGTACTAGTAAATCTTTTAGGTTCACTCTCAAATTCTTGTACTAGAATACTAGATGGACATGACCCTTAATAATATTCTTGTTGTATTGCTTTCGATTGTATTTGAACTCTCAATTTTTATATTTATTTAAAAAAAACTGAATTATATTAGTGAATCAAGTAAGTAGTTATTGGTGAGCATAATAGATTGTTATCATTTATCTATTATAGTACTATTAACAATGTCCGTTAGGCCTTGACTTGACCTGGGTTACTCATTTAGACATTCGCTCGACTCCATTGCAGTACCTGGATCTTAGTTTCAAGTCGGAAGTCTGAAAATCGAAACACTAACACTTTGTTTTTGAGTTTTAAAATAGATAGAAATAAAATGGACGAAAAATTTAAATTTTCCGTTCAAGTCTTGTGTTTATAAGTTTTTTAATAAACGGAAAATAAAAGAAATGGACAGAAAATTTGGCTACTTTTTCTGCTAAAGTTTTTCATTCAAAATTGACATAATTTTAACGGAAAAGAAATTGAGATAGGTAATATTTTTATAATTCCTATATTATCATTAATTTGCAGTATAATAAATTTTAAATTATAAACCATGTCCTCAATTTTGCAATATTATCCAAACTTTTTATTTTGTGTCATCTGCAAGTTGATATGGCTGGCATTATTCGTTATGCCTCTTGTCTTGTATCCCGTTTGATATTTTAATTGTGAACCATTGTTGTGGTACATTACTCTTTTAACTGATTTGAAAAGTTCCTATTTCGGTTATTCGTTGTTTTGGTTATTGCAAATAGGATCTTTAGTAGATGTTGTAAATTATCTTATGGTTATGCACAGATGAACACTTAGTCTTCTCTCTTATTTGCCCCCTATTTCCTTTGTATTGACTAATCGTCGAAATCTTCTAAATTATTCATCAATTAATATTGATCGAGAAATTTCCCCTTTTCAACAGCAGATGATTAAGAAATTGTATGATGAAATATATTTTTTCTCCTCCTAGTGTAGGTGATGAAAGATGGTTGTAATATTGTTTTTACAGACTGATGAATGTATTTTCGAATGCTAAAAGATGGAGTAGAATTTTGGGTGATTCATTTTAATTTCGTGCTTGATGACGTACATAAAAATTGTAACAATTCATTGCTAGACATTTCATGAACAAGCAACAAATAGATTTTGATGAATAATCGCAGTTAGTATTAATAATGCGGATGGTATTTGATGACTTTTGAGTATGATATGACAATAACTTTGTAGACATAATTTTTGTTTAGCATTTATTTGGATATTTGTATTTGATTATGGAATTTTTTCTTTGATTAAAATTAATTTTATCTTGCATATTTTTGATTCATAGTTCAATAGTTATAACTATAATACCATCACATGTATTAGAAGACTAAATTTGTAAAAGTGATATTTTTATTTTCTTTTTATTAGAACTCGAAAACGCAAGAAAAGATTTTTTTTAAATTTTATATTCTTTTCTATTAAAAACTCAGAAACAACACAAGGAAAATTTTTAAATTTTCTATTATTTTCTTTTCTGTTTTAATTTAAATTTTCTATTCTTTTCTTTTACATCCAAAACTCAGAAACAGAGTATAAGACTATGTTTGTTTGTAAAAAATATATTTATAATTGATCTATTTGTATTAATTTAACACTATTTTATATTATTTTATTCCATGATGAGAGATTAATAATCCTTTAAATAGTCATATAGACTATTTTTTTTAAAACTATTTATGTGAGATTATATAATCCCATAAAAAAATGGGATTAATAATTCCCCTAATTTTAAGCGATTAAATGACTTTATGAGACTAATAATCTAACATTAAGGGATTAATAATCTCTCTTCAAAAGATTAAATAGTGCACAATAATATTAAATTAAAGTAAATAGTTCAATCCCAAACATATTTTTTTTTATAAATAAACATAGCCTAAAAGTTCCAAGGCCCCAAGGCCGAAGCAGCTTTACCTTTTTTGACCAACTTTATTCCACTAGGTTGAGCAGTGCAAAACATGAGTTCATCTGCATTAATTTCTTGAATAAAAGAATCTATTTTTTTTTGATATTTTTATAATAATTTTTATAATATAAATAATTAATTAGTCCCATATTTATATGAAAAAAAGTTATTATTTTTATACGTAAAAATATCAATTTTCTAAAAAAATCTTGCTCTTGACCAACTTGAATAGATTGGTCTTGGTTACATTAAAAAAAGAGTGCATATGTATTTTGAATACAATTTATTTGATTGATGAAAATAGAGGTAGAAAGAAACTAAATAGATACATTAAAATAAAACTAAGTAAAAAAGAGAGGATACGATGCACTTAGTTTATGCATTTGAGAAGCAATTAATTGTAATAAATTTATGATATGCCAAAAAAAAAGAAAAAAAGAAAATCCTTGAACTGTTGAGTTATAGATGCATTGAAATAAAACTAAGCGGAAAAAAAAGGATACAAAACACTTGGTTTATGCATTTGAGAAGTAATTAATTCTAATGAATTTATTACACGTAAAAAGAAAAAAATCAAGAAAACCCTTGAGCTATTGAGTTACAAAAAATTAAACAAAATCTTAGACTGTTTAGTTGACTCGGGACCAATGAAAACGACTTAGTTTTTGTCTTGTAATATTTTGGCATTAATTAATGAGTGACATATCAATTAACTAACTAATTAAAATTAAAAATAAATAAATAATACTCCCTCCATCCCATATTAAATATCAATTTTTTTATCTGTCCCAAATTAATAATCCTATTTTTAAATTTGTATTATTTTTGCTCACTTTTTTTTCAAGCATACCCTCCATAATTTCTAGAAACATCTCATTAGTTTATAGAAAAATGAAGTCATTAACAACTTGACCAACTTTTAAAAAAATAAAAAGTTAACTAAATGCTAATATTAATTGTATGAACATAAAAGATTAAAAATTAAAATATACTTATATATTAAATAAAATAAAAAAGAGTTAAAAATATTAATTTAATAAAAATAAATTTATTACTTAATCTGTGTTGTTTAAAAAATAAACGTTTAATACATAATAGAGGACGCTTTAAGAAAGTGCAACAGTTAATTTGTTAATCATAAACACTTATTCTTCCTTGAATTTGTCGAGACGTTTGACTATCATTAACGGCTTTGATTTGCACAATGAAACAATCGAGAGCTTGATGGCTTGGACAGTTAGGGATAACTCTGGTATGAGAGGAAATACGGGTTTCACCAAATGTTAACAATTAAGATGCTTAGTGTTCAGCGGGTGAATTAGTATTAAATTCTACTTGGATTGTTAACCTTCCTTTTATAGCCGTCGTCCTTATCTAATCGTCAAGCATGTGTAACATTTATGATCGGAGTAATGATGCAAGATCCCCATCATGACTAGTAACTCCTGTAACCTCCAGAGTAAACATATAAATGGTAACTGTTATATAACTGCCACGTCATTAAGTGGTCTCGGGTGCTGAACATGTTGGTTCAGGCCTTTATGGGTTGGGATTTAAGCTAAATGGGCCACAAGGGTAAATAGCACGACCATTTCGACCCACTTGCTTTAATAAAAATCCACAGCCCAACATTGCCCCCCACTCATTTGATGTTCATACCATTGTATCATCAGGTTAATGCTGTTGAACATTGTATGTTTAAATTTGATGATAAGAATTAAGTTGATGAATGCAGTCTGTAGCAGGATTGTAAAGTCCTTTGATGGCACAAAATGTACAAGGACTTAGTTAGATAAGATCAAAGTTGTTAGGATGATCTTTTGAATATGAATGTATTGAGTTGTGAAGTCCTTTGATTGTTTATGATGTACAAGGACTTAGTTAGAAAAGATCAAATCTGTTAAGTTGGTCTTATGTCAAACTGATCGTAGAATAGACTCTACGACTCCAAGCAAAGAAGACTCAACGATTCAGTCTGTTCGCAGAAAGGACTCTACGACTTCGCGCAAAGAAGACTCGATGTTTTTTTTTTTATGTTCGTAGAGTGGATTCTACGAATTTACTCAAAGAAGACTGAACGGCTAAGACCGCTCGTAGAATGGACTTTACGATCCCATTCTAAGAAAACTCTACGACCAAGGAAGAAGCCCAAACGTAGAATGGACTCTACGACTAACAGAGTAGCCATAAAGTAAAAACAAGAGACCTTTTGAGCAACATTATGATCTAAACCTAATTCATTGTTTGACTCTTCTCTTGTACTAAGACAGAAGCAACTTCGTTGAAAAGAACAATCTGCATCAATGTGACAGAAGAGCTTCTTCCAAAAGCATAAAGTCAGAAATATCAGGGGACTCACCTAAGCGCACTATGCAACAGAGAGAAGACTTTCAAGGCAGTAAAGTCAGAGGACTGTGTCCTATCAGTCCTATAGTATGGAATGACCAAATGACTTTATGAAAGTTGGTAGAAACCTACAACTGACATAAATGTCCCCAAGGAAAAAGGGAAACACCTTCCATGGACTAAAATAGCAGATCAATTAATACCTCATCAGAGCATTAATTGGCTAAATGAATATATTATTCAACAGCTCTACATTGTGAGGTAACGGGCAGAAACTGAAGCTAAGGGCAAACATTCTAACGGGAAGAAAACAGAAGCTCTCACATAAAGCGCCCAGATCTGAAGAAAAAAAAAGATAAGGATTTTTTCACAAAAAGAAAGAAATTCGCAATAGTTTAAAAAGATAAAACTGAAAAGAATCTTGCATCGCTATTGAGTTCTTTAGAAACTTATGCTAAACGCAACTCAGTAGCACACCTAAATCTACACTACTCGAGAAGAGTTATTAGTGAACTAGAGTGTAATACCCAGTTCCTTTATTTTTCTTTTTAAGCCCACCCAATAAAAACTTTCCCTTCCCATAGCCTATATATGACACAATAACATATGTTTTATTTTGCAAAACATTAAGTACCTCCTATTTTGTGAGGAACTTTTTGTGTGAGGGCATTTTTAGTAAGAACCTCCCTAGTTAAATTTTTTGGTGTCGAGGACTTGGGCGGACTGCAAACCTCATAATTTCGGGTATGTCTATTTTTCATTCCTTGTGTAATTATTTAATTTTCTGTATTAGTTTTAATTTTGTAGTTTTAATTTTTTTATGCTATTTAGTTTGTTAGTTTATATATTTTAGTATATCTCTGTTAGTAATTAGCATTTTGAAATATTAAATTATTATTTTTGTAACTTTAGAGTTTTGACATAATAATAATAATATTTGTTTATAATGGAATTAAAAATGGAAATAATATTTTTGTATATATACTTATATGTATTTCGGAAGGAGCAAGAGTACTATTATTTATTAATATATACATTACCATGATTATAATACTTATTTATGTATAACTTTAGGTAGAATTTTGTATATAACGAAAGGATTTCAGATTTGCCGTAGAGAAAAAAAATGTGTAAAACTTAATCAATTGATTAACTATTTATTTATCAATTCTTTTATTATGTTTAATTAGCTCCGACGGAGGAAATTTAACGAGTTAATTTTGTAATATAATTTCGGGTATTTCATTGCTTATTCCAGGTACAAATTTCATAATCCTTCAGTGATAATCATTTGATTTTAATTTGTTTGTTTTGTTCCTCATTAGAATTTGGATATTATCTCGATATATTGTTTATAGTCAAATGTATATGATAATTTTGTTTGATTTTAGATATTCGCAACTTATCTCGTACTTTTTAGACTTATTAAGCATGTCTAGTATTTATTTTGATTATGTAGAAACGTACATGCTAGTATATTTGGGAGACTTTGTGTCGATTTGTTTTGGTTTAACATGTGCATATTAGAACCCCTTTTGTGATATTATATCGCATTCGTTGTGACATAATATTTTTGTTAGAAAGTATCGTAGGGTATACCTGAGCTATAACCACCTGTGGGGGTACCACAGACATGTCTCTGGGCACTAAGGCATGACACTTTCCGTGGCGGTGTGATCAGTCCACGACGTCTTCATTTTGTGTTTCGGTGAACATTTGGTGTTTTGTTGTGGGAGGCGTATGGGTCAGCCCTAGCATTTTGTTCTGTTTTGTTCTGCGATCTGGTGTTGTTCGTAGTGCTGAGCACACTTTTTCGATTTTGTATGCATTTGGATCTGCAGTCCAATGTGTGCCTGCTTGTGTGACAGTATTTTAACTTATCTTTGTGACAATGTGTATTTCTGTTTTGTTCTGAGCTCGGTATGAAATAAACACAACCATTCAATTCAGCTTTTTTTTTGTTCAGTAAATCAGTTCAGTGGATCAGTTTCAGTTCAGTAGATCAGTTCAATTTAGTAAGATTATGTTATTCAGTTCAGTTGATTTTGTTAATCTCAGTTTGGTTCAGTTGATTTTGTTATTCAATTTCAGTTCTTATCTCTGCACTCTTTATTCGTACTGGGCATTTGGTTCATATTGTGTTTTTCTTCCAGCAGGGTTTGTAAGGAGATTCAAGGGCAAGTGTGAAGAGAGTTCCATTTTATTTTGACATTCTGCTTAGAGCTCTTTTGTGCGTAGCCTCCCTTTCCACTAGTCGGGAAGGGGGTGTTACATAGAGTATTTAAGTCTGTTAGACTTATAGAGTTCTTAGTGAACTAGAGTTCCAAGACTGCTGATCTTGAAGGAATCTTAGTGATTCATAAAGTGTAAAAGTATCCTGAGTGGATTTGCTTCTTGATGAGCAGATTAGTGGAGTAGGAGTCTTGTGAACTTTAAACCACTTAAAACCTGGTGTCTTTCATCTTGTGTCTTTTAACTGCTATATCAACTATATAATTGTTTGTTAAATTATTATATTAACAAATCAAGAAGGGGTAACTAAATCATATTCCGTTGTGCTAAAAGAAATCAATTAAGAATTCATTATCTCTAAAAAACAAAGCAAGAAAAAGAAAAAGTTTTAAAGAATATATTCAACCCCCCATTTCTAGATATCTTTCGTGTCATTGGGAACTAACAATTGGTATCAGAGCAAGTTCTCACATTTGAAGCCTTACAAGCTTGAGTAGATCTAATGGCACACAACACGAACGGATCAGAACTCGGTGGAGGTAACAAACCACCAATGTGCAATAAAGAAAAATTTGCTAACTGAAAAGTTTGTATGTAGGCTTACATGGATGCAATAGACGATGAGTTGTTCGAGACAGTACTCAATGAGTCATTCATACCAATGAAGCTTGCCTTAACAATTGAAGATCTAGGCAAGCTAGTAGCAAAGAAAAGAGAAGAATGGACTGACAATGAAAAGAAGGATGTTCAAAGATATAAAAAGGCCAAAAACATCATATTTCAATCTTTAGATGATGAGCTGTTCGAAAACGTTGTCAACTGTAAAACAGCTCAAGAAGTCTGGCAGACTCTGTTGATCATGCATGAAGGAACAGAAGAAGTCAGAGAGAATAAACAATCACTACTTATTCAGCAGTATGAAATGTTCACCCACATTTCAGGGGAGAACATTACAAATACATATGAGAGATTCAACATGCTGCTAAATTCTCTCAGATCATTTGAAAAAGTCTATCCAAACAGAGATCTCATCATCAAATTTATGAGATCTGTTGACTTTGTCATATTCTAAACCTAATATTTGATGATGATTTATTATGGATACTAAATTCTTTATTGTGAATTTCAGGGAATTATCTCAAGGAATACTTGTTAAAGTGTTCAAGAAGATTGAATAATGGATTTGAGCTTTAAGAATTTTATGTAAGGTCATTACAAATATTTGATTTTTCAATTTAAGGCTCTAGGACATTTTTTATGTGTGCATATCATATGTTTATTGGTTTTGTTTACTGGTTTTAATGCTAACGAATATTCATGTTTATCTTATGGGTTAGTATGAATAATGTTGTCCAAATATTTAAATGGGTATCAGTGGATATAAAGCTTGAGTTACTTTGTACTTCGTGTATAATATTTTGAAAAGTACAAATCTCGATATTAGTGTATATGATAATGATGATATCTACTAAAAGGGGTCATGATTACTTGTTACAGATATGCTGAACATTTTTAAATGTACCGTGTTGTGTACAATTTGTCTTTCCAAGTAAAAAGTATTGTTGAGATATGTTTTGACTGGATATTGTTATTCAAATTCCACGGTTATATTATTGAGATATGTTTTGACTGGATATTGTTATTCAAATGTCACGGTTATATTATTGAGATATGTTTTGACCGGATATTGTGCTAACAAGTTTTATCTCTTTATGAGATAAGGTTTATGAATAACGGAATTGACATCTCTCTAAGCAGTAACGGTATTATTTCATATGTTTATAAATTGCATATGGATTTTTCTACCGATAGATGATTTAACAGAACACTAATTACATATTGGAAAAATCATTTTTGTGCAAACTGCTGTTTGGGCTATTGAAAATTCTGATCAAGCATATTTCTGTGAGATTTAATTTGGTAATATCTTTTTATTATTAATTGATCATTGCATACATTAGCTGAGTCTTATATTGTTAAATTGATTATTTGCTTTGATCACTAGACCTCTAAATTTGTATCTATCTGATCTTTGTTTATTTAGACCAAGTGATTGTCTAAAGGAATTTAATCCAAGTGTGGATTAAGAATTGTTTTACAAACAGAGTTAAGGAAGCAGAGGTGCTTGAGGAGTGCATAGGTGCACAAGGAGCAAAAGTGCTCAAGAGAATTTAAGAATTCATTTAACCTGTTTTGTAAAAGGTGTCACTTTGTAATTGAGAGAATTATATATAAAGTGAGTCTCCAATACTAGTTGGTATTGGACGTGGAGTAGGCTATTATTATAGAGGGTAATAGTTGAACCATGTCAAAATCCTGGTGTTGATTTTATTGCTTGTTATTGTTTTTCACACTAGATAATCGATTATCTCAAACAATAAAATCTGAAATATTCACATATAATTTATTTACACCGTGTATTTTCTTTAAGTGATATTTTCAGTCAAGAAATTTTCATTGATTTAAAAGAAAGTTTTCAATTAGGTAGACCATATTAATACAACAAGTTGTATTCACTAAAACAGTAAACTGAATACGGAAAAACAAAAGAGTTTTTCATAGTTTGTTCTCACACTTATTCAACCCCCCCTTCTAAGTGTGCCTTATCTAAATTTCAGGATCCTTGCCAGGCAAATGAGATGTAAAACCACAGCCATCAGGGAGTCAAAGAACCTGCACGAAATTATTGTATAACAGCTCTATGAAAATCTTCTCACCTACGAGCTGGAGCTGAATCAGAGGGCAGAGACCCTATTTGAGGGAAAAAAGAAGGAGAAAAACATTGCTCTTAAATTTCAACTTCAGCTTACAGAAGCAATTTCAAGGATAATTCTGATTCTGATAATGATGAATCAAATGATGAGGAAGATGTTGCCATGCTAGTCAGACAATTCAAAAGATTCATCAACAGAAATAGACCTCAGAAGTTTAGAAGCAACAACATCAAAGAACCAATAAATGATCTCTGCTACAACTGCAAAAAGTCAGGTCATTTCATTGCTAAGTGCCCTAAACCCTTAAAAGAAGAGTTGAGAAGGGATAGAACAAAAACAAATCCAAAAAGAGAATTCAAGAGCTTCCACAAGCAAAAGAAGAAAGACAAAAGCTTCATAGCTGAAGGCTCCTGGAGTGACTCAGAAGAAGAACTAAACTCTGAGTCAAGTGACGATGAAGAGCCACAGAAGGGCAACCTATGTTTAATGGCAAACAAGGAAGAACACAACAAAAAGAAATTCAACATAGATGAGGTATTTGACTTTTACTCTCCTGAATTAAGCATTGATGATCTTAGAGAAGGCATGCATGACCTAATGGTAGAATTACACAAATATATGAAGATGTTTAGAAGGTTATCTAAAGATTACTCTCATCTAAAAGAAGATAAAGAGAAAATTAGCATAGAATTATAAGACACATGTCAAACTGCTAAATTTCATTATAGTCTTGAGACTGAGAATGAAAAGCTAAATAAGAAAATTGAATTAAGCACTCAGAAAGAGTTTTCACTAGTATCCAAAATTCAGGAACTAGAAAAGACAATTTCTATATGGAACAATTCAAGTTTGTCTATGGACACCATGATCTCAAGCCAAAGAAATGTGACTGACAGATCAGGATTAGGTTTTGAGAATTCTCTCTCAGAGCCCAATATAGAGAATTCAAAGGAAATAAATGAAAGCAAAACTTATAATTCTAATAAAGGAATTGTATTCATCAAATCCTCAAATTCAATCCCTCCCAACTGTCCACAATCTGCTAATCCTGCTATCATATTAGTCAATAAAACTCGACCTGGTCTGGGGTTCAGAAAACTGAAAAACAAGTCAATATATGTAACTGAACCTTAAAGGATCATAAAGTCTAGCAAAACTTACTCTACGAACCATCCTTACAGAAACCGTAGAATTTATTATCACTCCACGAAATATGAGAATCGTATAGTAGTATAGAACCAGAATGTAGATCAGCTCAACCAAAGGACTTTGAGCAATTATAATTCTCACAAGTCATGGACAAATAGGAATTCACATAAACACATACATAATCGTCATATTAATCATAGTTATGATTTATCAAGCTATCATTATCATAAACTGCAAAAACTTAAAATCAAACAAATCTGGGTTCCAAAAGATACTAACAAAACAGGACCCAAGCAATTGTGGGTACCAAAATGAAGATTGATTTTTTATGCAGGTAAATAGATCCATCTAGTATCTTGACAATGGATGCTCAAGACACAAGACATGAGATAAAGTTCTTCTGACAGACTACAAGGAAAAGGATGGTCTTGCAGTCATTTTTGGGGACAACAATTCAGGAAAAATTAGAGGATATGGCTCAACTGGAAATGGTGCAATATCTTTCAACAAAGTTGTTTATTTTGAAGGACTAAAACATAACCTGTTAAGCATCAGTCAACTATGTGACAAAGGGAATCAAGTCACTTTTCTCAACAACCAATGCTAAGTTCGAGATTTGAAGTCTAACTCTCTAAAGCTAGTAGGAGTTCGAGAAGGAAATGTCTACGTGGTCAATCTTGCCAAATTAAGTACAGATGAAGTAGTGTGTTTCCTTGCTAAAGCCTTTGAAGATTTGTGTTGGCTCTGACACAGAAGATTATCTCATCTTAACTTCAAGAACATGTCAAAACTTGCCTCCAAAGACCTAGTAAGTGGTTTACCAAAGCTTACCTTCATCAAAGAAAAACTATGCAAAGCATGTCAACTTGAAAAGTAAACAAAGATCTCTTTCCAGAGCAAGACACTCAACTCAAATGATAGAGCCCTTTAATTATTACACATGGATTTATTCGGGCCTATCCCAACAGTAAGCCTTGGAGGAAAGAGATATTATTTAGTAGTAGTAGATGACTACACTAGATACACATGGGTGTCCTTTCTAAGTTCTAAAGATAAAACTATTTCACATCTTATCAAGCTCTTCAAACTAATCATGAATGAAAAAGGTGATAAGATCAAGGCCATCAGAAGCGATCATGGAAAAGAGTTTGACTTTTCAGATATGGACCAGTTCTGTGAAGAAAATGGAACCATTCACAACTTCTCAGCCCCAAGGACTCCTCAATAGAATGGAGTAACAGAAAGAAAGAATATGACTCTAATTGAAGCTGGAAGAACACTTCTTGCAGCAGCCTATCTTCCTGAATATTTCTGGGCTGAAGCCATCTGCACGGCATGCTACACTCAGAACAGGTCACTCATTCACTCAACTTTAAAGAAGACTCCATATGAGTTATGAAAAGGAAGAAAACCAAACATAAGTTACTTTCATGCGTTGGGTTGTCTGTGTTACGTGCTCAATAACGGCAAGAAGCATCTAACCAAATTCCAACCAAAGTCAGATGAAAAAATATTCTTTGGTTATGCAACGGATAGCAGAGCATTCAGAGTATTCAATAAGGAATCCTTAACTGTTGAAATCTCTATCCATGTCACATTTGATGAATCTGATCTTGAAAAGGAAAGATCAACTCACAACGATTCATCAGATATAAGCTCAACGATCGAGGAACTCAAGATCGTAGAGTTTGACTCTACGATCGTGGAACTAGCAACAAAAATCATTGAGCAAGTAGAGAAAATCGTAGAGCACA
This sequence comes from Hedera helix, assembly GCA_947179155.2. Taxonomy (NCBI): domain Eukaryota; kingdom Viridiplantae; phylum Streptophyta; class Magnoliopsida; order Apiales; family Araliaceae; genus Hedera; species Hedera helix. The sequence goes on from OX359277.1 coordinate 46,734,184, forward strand.
CCACACCAGACATTGAAACTCTACGATCAGAACAGGAAGTTGATTTGGAGGAACTCAGACAAGAAGGCACCAGAACAGATGTTCCTAGCAGAATAAAGTGGACCAAGGATCACACTCAAGATCTAATAATTGGAAATCCAGACGCCGGAATCAAGACAAGTGCTGCAACTTCAAATGAATATTTCTACCTAAGCTTTATCTCACAAGTAGAACCCAAGAAGATCGAAGAAGCCTTAGGAAACTCAAGTTGGATAGAGGTCATGCAAGATGAGCTAAATCAATTTAAAAGAAACAAAGTATGGAGATTAGTTGCCAGACCTCATAAACAAGTCATTAGCACAAAATGGGTCTTCAGAAACAAAATGGATGAAAATGGAGTAATTACAAGGAATAAGGTTAGACTGGTGGCCAAAGGCTATTCTCAAGAGAAAGGAATTGACTACGATGAAACCTATGCTCCAGTAGCCAGATTGGAGAACTTTAAGAAGAAGTCTACGTGGAACAACCTCCAGGTTTTATCAACCAAACCTTTTCAAATTATGTTTATAAATTAGATAAATCATTATATGGTCTAAAACAAGTTCCCAGAGTATGATATGAAATCTTAACTAACTTTCTTATTGAAAAATGATTCACTAGAGGAAGAGTAAATACTACTCTATTTTAAAGAAAATATAAGGATAAAACACTACTAGTTCAGATCTATGTGGATGATATTATTTTTGGTTCTTTGAATGAAAAACTGTGTGAAATGTTTGTCAAGCTTATGCAGAGCAAGTTTGAAATGAGCATGATGGGAGAACTTAACTTCTTCCTCGGACTTCAAGTAAAGTAGATTGATGAAGGCATCGAGAACTCAACTTCTTCCTTGGACTTCAAGTAAAGCAGACTAATGAAGGCATCTTCATAAATCAAGCCAAATACATCAAAAACTTATTAAAGAAGTATGGCATGAAATCTACAACTGTCATGAAAACTCCTATGCCTCCTACCACTAAGCTTGACAAAGATGAGAATGGTAAAAACACTGATATCACTCAGTACAGAGGTATGATAGGCTCACTCTTATACCTAACTGCTAGCCGACCAGATATAATGTTTGCTACATGTATATGTGCTAGATTTCAGGCTAACCCTAAAAAGTCTCATCTAATAGCTGTAAAAAGAATTTTTAAATACCTTAAAGGAATTCCAAATTTGGGATTATGGTATCCCAAGGAGTCTTCCTTTAATCTAATAGGATATTCAGATGCTGACTATGCAGGATGCAGAATAGACAGAAAAAGTATAAGTGGAACTTGTCAGATGCTTGGCAGCAGATTTGTATCTTGGTTCAGCAAGAAGCAAAACTCAGTATCTACATCAACTGCAGAAGCTGAATATATAGCTGCAGGCAGTTGCTGTGCACAAATCCTATGGATGAAGACTCAGCTTGCTGATTATGGGTTTGAGCTTAAATCTATTCCTATATATTGTGATAATACTAGTGCAATTGCTATAACACATAACCCTGTCATGCACTCAAGAACTAAGCACATAGATATAAGATATTATTTCATTAGGGATCATATACAAAACGGTAATATATCACTTCACTATATCCCAACTGAAGATCAACTAACAGATGTATTTACAAAACTTTTAGATGAATCAAGATTTAATAAACTAATAAGTGAGTTAGGAATGCTAAATCTAAACTCTTGATATATATATATATATATATTCTATGCTTTGGAAGCTACTAACTCTGCAGGAAGAAAAGTGTTCAAAGAAGTAAGTAAAGATCAAGATCGTAAAACTCACTCAACGATCACCAAGCCAAGGATCGTAGAGTACGCTTAAGGTCGTAGAGCCCACTCAACGATCGACAAACCAAGAATCGTAGAGTATACTACAAACCGTAGAGCTCACTCAACGGTTGTTAAGCCAAGGATCGTAGAGTACTCCCCAGTCGTAAAGCTAAATCAACGACCATCAAAACAAAGGATGACAGTGTCAAGAAGGATTGTAAAGCTCAAGGGGAGACTAAGGGCAAAATGGTCATCAACCAACTAAAAGTGCTCCTATCAGAACTTGACACGCTTCTCAGCAAGCATAGAGGAACGTTTTAAATATTTTAAAAACTGCGCGTCGTTCATTATTCTTCAAAAATCAAAAACCTAAACCTCTCTATCTTCCTCTCTCTCGAAAATCCAGAACCCTAAAATTTTAGTACTTAGTTAAATCCATTTTTCCTGTTTCAGAAAATCAATCCAATGGCTCCTGCTCAAGTCATTTATGGAAACGAGCTCAACTTCGAAGCATTCACGACAGTAGACAAGCAGTTCATAAGGATAATACAGTTACTAGAAAGGGCTGGCCTTCGAGAAGCTCTGGGAATAAATACAAGGATTCTAACAAAGCTAGTCCGAGAGTTCTATACAAATGGATCCTATGCGAATGGAACTCTAACCATCATGGTCAAAGGGGTTTAGTTTAACATCACCTCTGAAGAGATAAACCTAGTCCTAGGTTTCAAGTATGAGGGTCTCACGACTCTCAATATGGTGAGCACAGAAGAGGGTCTGAGAAGAATGCACCACAAAAAGAATCCAGAGTTGAAAGGATTGAAGAAGAAAGAATTTTCCCAGAAATATGAATTTATGGCGGACATCATCGGAAAGTGTCTCCTCTGTAAGGACTCTGCCCACGACTCTGTAAACGAGCTCCAACTGAAAATAATGACAGCCATAGTAAAGAAAATGAATATCAACTATGGCTCCCTATTAGTTGAATGGATCGAAAATTGGTTCCAAAATGCAGAGAAGGCGAAGGGCACCAGAAAAATGCCCTATGGGAGATTCATTAGCATTCTCCTTCAATCTATTTTGGGAGACAAAATTGAGCATGATGAAGGAGAAGTCCTCAATGCCAATAAGAGGATGACTCAAAGATTGTTCGAAAATTGGAAAAGAAACTAGTTGAAAATATAAAACTATCCCGGTCTGGGGATAGTGAAGGAACGCAGAGTGGTGCAGAGCCCTCACTGTTAAAGAACTTACCTGCAGAAGCAGAATCACAGGAGGTCAGCAAGAAATCTCCTGGTCTCATCAGAAAGAGGAAAGGAAAGAAAGCTCTTGAGATTGAAGAACCTCAAGGCTCATCAAATGAGGCCCTTGATGCTGCTCCTGAAGAGAAGGGTGTCTCAAAGGATGAAGATTCAGACCTGCAAAGAGAAACTCGCAGCAAGTATAAGGCTGAGGAGGCCACTTCAAAAGAGCCAAGGAAAAAGAAAAGAAGGCTAGTAAAATTAGCTCAAAAAGGTTCAGTAGCTGAGGGAGAGCTACATAAAAAATCTGACAATGATCCAGCTGAGGGGGAGCCATCAGTAGTTCCTGAGCCAACAACTGCTCAGACTGAGGGGGAGGATCAAGAACACATTTCAATCCCTTCAGCCACAATGAATATTGATGAAGAGGATGACATCGAAATAGTGGCAGTCGGAAGAAATGAACAAAGGCACTTTAACTATAACTGCCTGCTGAAATTCTTGTCACTGATGCCATTCCACCGAGCCTTGGTGTACAATACATGGGATCAACTGTTCTAGACCTACAAAGTATATCCCAACATGGTGATTCTGGCTCAAGGCTACCCTCACAACCTACATTTTGCCCAAAAGCTGATCTCAAACAGCTCATTTTCATCTTCAATAGGGCAAAAATGTACACTTCATCCCTCTTACATTTATATAAAATCATACACCTGCCTAGACTTTCAATCACTTTGAGGAGCTGTCTAATGTAAGCACTCGAACAAGCTCTACGTCCAACACTACCCCAGTCGTAGAGTCCTCACACTCTACGACTGATGGTCAAGGAAGCCTAAATGATCAAGACGTAGAGTGCCCTCAAGACTCTCCTCAAACCCTGCCTTCAACTCATTCAATGCCTCATGCTCAACCTTTACGACCTCCAAGACCTCTCCTGGCACTCGAAGACATTCCCTCCACCTCTAGTCAGGAATACTTTTACATCCCAAGATCAACGACTGACCAGGGGCAAACAACTCAACTCCTTCAAGAAATTATGGACAAGATATCTCTGCTTTCCACTACTTAGGGACTAACTGAATTGACAAGCTATATGCACACAGAGATACAAAAAGACTTGGCATCTCAGTCCCACAACACTCAATAGAGAATTGACAATGTTGTTACTGTTGCCAATGAACTTTCTCAAAATTTAGGAAAACAATTCTCCACAAGATTAAAGCAGTTAACAGCAGCAATGACTTAGGGAGGAACCTACCACAAAATTATTATATAGTAAAAAAAAATTTAGGGGTACTGCATAGCAGTTTTGTCGTACCCCCTAATTTATTATTATTATTATTATTATTTTTGCATTCCAAACGTACAACAAAACTATTCTGGGGTAAAAAATAAAATAAAGGGAGAACCGCATAACAGTTCTGCGGTACCTTCTAATTTTATTTTATTTTAATTTTTTTTGCATTTTGGAAGTATCGCATAATTATTATGGGGTAAAAAAAAATTGGGGGGTAACGCATAACAGTTTTGCGGTACCCCCTAATTTTTTATTTTTTTTTTGCAAATAAGGAGTATTATGGACAATATTTATGTGGGTTATAGACCGCAAAACTATTATGCGATAATGTTATAAAAAATTATGTGGTAGGTTCCTCCCTAAGTCATTGGATATTGCAATGGACGGCTAAGATTTGGTTGAATAAAATAAATGCTCTCATCTCCCTTTGGCTATGGATTATATATATATATATATATATATATATATATATATATATATATATATATATATATATATACATATAAAGAAGATGGGATTTAGGTTTGTTGTTTCATTTTAATTTTTCTTTTTTAAATTTCTTTATTTCTAGGTTGATTGGATTTGATGGGTGGGTCTAAAGATGGATACGCAAGAGAAGAGTAGTGATAGATTTTAATATAAATAAATGCAATATTTTAATAAAATAATTTTTTAATTTATTTATTATCTAATTTTGTTAACCAAGTTTTTTCTTTGCTAGACAACGTGGCGTCGCATAAATGGACCGCTAACTTTTAACAAATTTGAAAGAATTTTTAGTTTTTATAAAAATTTAGAAGTTTAATGAGTTGACTATCAACAAAATTAATTCAATTATGTAAATATAAATTAGGTGTCAGTTTAGTGAGAAAAAAGTTATTTAACTCGTTTGTTTTATGTATTGCGCAAAAAATAAATTCAACATTTGTTGTGAGTATGCATAATAATATAAGCTATAAATCAATACAAATATATACATAATTAAGTTATTTTTTTAAGTTGTTACAAAAATTAACGTATTCTCTCTCTCTCTCTCTCTCTCTCTCTCTCTCTCTATATATATATATATATATATATATATATATATGAGGATGATTTATATTCGTCGTTGGCTATGTAATGTTTCTCAGCCCATCCTTAATTGTTCATTGTAATCACGGACAATTAGGATTGAAATGGGATGATTATTATCCTCAAAAATTTTCTGCGAATATTTTTTATGTTAAAAAATTCAAAAAAGGTTAGAACATTCTTTCTCTCTCCTAAAATACATATATTTTTTATTTCTTTAACCAAATTTTAAAATTTAATAATTTTTTTGTTCTAAATTCAAAAATGTCAATCTCTATGTCATTGGAAATATCTCAAAAAAATCTTTAAATTAAGAGGTATTGTTAATATGTTTTGATGCAGTTAAAATGTCAAAAGTTACAATCAAAGCTAATAGTATATTTCAAAATATAAAAATTTAAATCCATTTTTGGTGATTTTAACTAAATAAAAAAATATCAATAATGAATCTTATTTTAAAGGTGTTAATCAAAGTTTTTTAAGGACATAAGAGATTGGGCTAACAGAGAGAGAGAGAATGATTTAACCTTTTTGAATTTTTGAACGTAAAAAATACATGCAAGAATAAAAAGTATTTGTAAGAAATTCTTACGTACAGTAATCAAACTATTCTAACTTGGACATCAGACATTATAATGAACAACTAATGAGTTAGTTGAAAAATGATCCACAGTCAATGGTGACTATAAATCATCCCTATATGTATATGTGTGTGTTGTGTGTGTGTATATTTCCTCAAGTCCCTTTTGTGGATGGCACTCTTATTACGCATGGTCTGACCAAAGGTTGAACAACTATTGTATGATTTCATATTTTATTGAATTTTATTTTAACCTGCCAACATTACTATTTGAATACGCATATAAACAAATAATAAAAAAACTACAAAAAAAAGATTAAAAGGTGAAATTAATAGAGGCTTCAGTTCTTTTTAACAGAAGGAAGAGTAAATTTTTTGACTAAAATTCAAATTGCACCCTAACTTTATATCGAGAATCGATTTGTGACCTAAATTATTTTTTCGATTAAATGCACACTAAACTTAATCCCAGATAATTAAATGCACCCTCCGATCTTTTTTCCGGCTAAAAATGCCCCAAAGTTTGGATAACATCATATAGTGAAGGGTATTACAGTTATTTCCTTTCAATATTTTATCTCTCCAACTTCTACCCCATCTTCTTCTTCCCTCCATCTTCTTCTTCCCCAATCTTGCTATCTCTATCCGTATCAAATTAGGATATAGAAGCTTTAATAATTTTTTGGCACGTAAAACCATCATGGTGTATCCTGTTGCACAGAGTTCATCAAGCTAGGCATCAACATACCCACCACGTAGGGGTGTTGATTTACATAATGGTAATCCATACAAAGGCAAAAAATTCAGGGATTCTGGATATATCACACCCCTGTTACTCCCAAGATGATACAAATACAGAGGAATAACAGTTCTAACCAAGTACTGATGAGTCATTGGTTCTTGACCATCATCAAACAATAAAACCGGCACATTCTCCTTCTTCATAGATATATCATGACAAACATAACCCAGTGGCCTAACGGCGGCCAAAGGTCTAGTCCTAAGATTCTGATCAAATCTAAGAATTGCACTACCCATTTCAGGCTGATTCTCAATTCTGACAATTTTGAATTTATACACACCAAAACCAGACCTACCCATATCGATCAAACCAGGACTCAACAACTTTGTATAACCCATCATAAATATAGATCTTACCACTAGCTCTACCTTTATATCGAAAACATCGAATTACTCTCACCTCAATTCCATAGTGCAGGCTCCTCTCCAACCCAAGATTTTCGCCTTCCAGCTTCTGATGAACACATTGCTTCGAATGCTTATTTTGCCTGCCATGCCCTGTATATATAATCACATCCCATGCATCTTCATTGTCTTCATACCCTCCAAAAACAATAATACTAGTTGCAATTGGCACCCCATTGGAACTCATGCTCGAAGGCAAGTAATCAATCTCGGCTTGAACCTGCCCGTGAAGTCCAATAACATATAATTCCATTCTATAAAAGAACACATCCCCAACATTGGTTGTTTCAGTAGGCGTCTAGCAAAAGCATAATGAAAAAGGTCAGAAATTCAGTTGAATTCGGAGTAGACTTTGTTGGCTTCGGCTGCATCGAAGTTAGGACCCGAATTAGGTTCAGGTAAGGAGGTGTTTGGGTGTGAATTAAGAGTGAAATTAGGGTTAGGGCCTGCAAGCGGTGGGTAGGAAGGCGACAATGGCAGTGGTGTGTGAATTTCAAATGGGCTATCTAGTGCTTCATCAAGTGGCTCAAGTTTAGGTTCGATATTCAGAAGTATTGCCCCGGAGAAGGTAGTGACGATGGTGGGGTGGGGGAGCTAATTGAGGTCTGGAAATGGAACTAGAGAGCCCATTTCTAGAAAGAAAGTGTATGTATTTTTAGTTATAGAAAGTTAAGGAATTGGAGGTTTAAGCTGTTTTCTCAAAATTTGTTCATGGTAAGGAGAGAAGAAGAGAGCGAGTATGAGTTTTACCTAAATACCCTTAGCCTCACATGCTTTAAACTTTCTGATAAAGATTTGGCCGAAAAAATGACCAGATTGTGCATTTAATTGTCTGGGATTAAGTTTAGTGTGCATTTAATCAAAAAATAAGTTTATGGTGTAAATCGATTCTCGGTATAATATTTGAATTTTAGCCTAATTTTTTTAGCCAAATGAAGAAACATCATGAAGAAAAAAGACAGCTTCCTCGTTATAAATGATGCTGGAATATGCACAGGTCCAAAATTCTGTTCATTTCTATCCCAAAAATTTCATGGAAGGTTCTCTCTTTTCCCCCTTTTTGGGAGAGAGTGGTTGACACGTAAGCCTTCCTTATTACTTATTTCTTATTTCTGTAGAATGAACGTAAACCTTCTTTACACTTATTCTGCAGAATGCCAGAGGGCATTACGTACATCTGATCTCTTAGAATAAATGTGTCAAAATTTGTAATCACTTGTCGCAGCAGAAGCAGCTTGGCATAAATGATGTTTCGAGCCCGATGAGGTTGATATCCTCTTGAACACTGTGCCAAAATCAATCTCAGGCCACTTTGAGGGACACATGCCCTAATGACAGCCAATCCATCCATTGAAGAAAGAGCGCATATTAATACAATCTGGAAGACTAAAGTCCTACCTTGTTTATATCAATCAAATTATTCCGCAAATATTCTCCTCCTCCATTTCATGTATCCTAAGGTCAAAAGCCTTTCTCATTTCAAATGAAACTAACCCAACTAGTCTGACTGTAAAGTAACACAAGAACTATCAGGTAGCACCCTTTTTATATTTATGCACGTTCATTTTGTAGGACCAGTTAAGTCCATCCATTCAGATGCCTGACATAAGTTCCTCACAGAGAACCTAGTTTGATGATTCGACTGTAAGCAAATTGGAAAGTATTGACAGCCATCTGAATCTAATCTTACAACAGTCATTGGCTATAAATGGATATTCACTGCCACCAACATTACTACGTTTGCAACAAAGGGTAGAGAGTTTGAGAATAGGAGAGATCACACATGAAGATAAAGAGTCTTTTTTGTTTAGTAGCCAAGGATGGCTTGTCTGCAGCATCTCAAAGAATCTCTCTCCAAATTATCCATCTTTAACCTTCATAGCTAGATTCAAACATGAGATGCTGCTATAGAAATTATGGTTATGATTATGTGCACAGCAATTTTCTTCCCATAGGAAAGTTGAAAACAGGAAACCCTACTAAGCTAATAATCCTTCTTTGGTTGACAGGCAGTCACCTTGGCTAACTTGACAGGATCTTGTCTATCATGCTGGACTTGCTCTTTTTCCCTGGTAGCCTTTGAAGGTGAACCACCTTACCAACCTCATACGCTTCTAAAGAAAACAAAGAGGAAAGGTTTATGCCCCCATCCACGAGCAATTTCTCTTGCCGGGCAGTAAGGGAAACTACAAGATCAAGGATCAGATGCTTTCTTATCATTGTCAACTACATACAGTAGTACCAATCCATTTTCACAGATGTCATTGCATTGAGTGATTGATGAAGATCATCCAACAATATTATTTAATTCATGCATGTGTGAAACACACGTTTCGGAGTATGTCTATTGTACCTAAAGTTTACTAGCACATTAAAGGGCAAGGTTTGGGGATTCGTCCCTTATTTCCTTCTTCCTTCCGAAATGGTGAAGTAATTCCCGTTTAAATCTAAACTCATAGAAGCTTACTAACCTTTAAAGTGCGCATAATCCTGATCAATGTGGATAAAAGCGGCAAAGTGATAAGAATTGGGCCATAAGTCGTATTACTCAGGGTTTTGTTCGCTTGTCAAGGACACTAAACAGGAATTATATCTCAACCAAAACAATGATAATAGAAAGACAATCTTCCTACGCTCCAGGAAACCAAAGTCTACTTACATCATTGGTTATATGTAAAATCCAAGTTCTAGACTTTGTGGTCTAGCTATTCTTGTATTTTAATTTGCAAGTGCTTTAGAATTACATTAATAATGCTTCTATTAGCAGTTGAAACAACAGCTACAATATTGCACCATATGCATTATGGTTGTACTTGTACCTTATTTATAATTTCCCTTTGAGAGATGGTCATTCTTTATTCTATGTTTTTATCCATTTACTAAAAAGCTCAACTTGCTCCAGATTAAGGTCATAGTGTCCATTTGATGACAATCATCAAATAAATGAGTGCCCTAGAACAAACACCAATGAATAACTAACATACAGGATAACAAAGACAGTACTGATCCAGAAGAGAATAACCTTAACCTGCTCATGAACAAGATAATAAGGAAAGCACTACCCTAACATTTGCCAAGTTTTAGGCCGTGCAACCCACTCAATGAGTTGTACTTAAAAACCAATGGCTATCTAAGACTCATGAATCGGTTCCCCCTTTCACAATAAAATATAAATGATCACATTATCCATCCAGTGATATTAGCTTCAAAAAGATGATTCTCACTTTCTCAGTAATGCAAAAGTTTAGAATAAAATCACACTGGGTTTCACAGACTCAAAATACAAATTCTTACAGGATAGTAGAGTATTATTCAATATTGTTCATTTACATCATGTATAAAAGGTTCTTAATTGACTTTCATTCAGTTCAATAAAGAAGATAAGGCACTTCATGGAATCAACAATCAAGCATTGGATGTACAATGCTTGATTGTACATTGTCAAGCATAGTAATGAAATTTATGGACTTATCATGTCAAGCAGGCAATGCAAAGCTCTGTTCTGTCCAATGTGGAGGATCCATTACTATGCAAGGATCTTGCTTCTCAAAATCAGCAACCTACAACAAAATTCCCATTATCAACCCACATAAGAAAAGGACGCTGGAATAAAGAAAATGACTAGATGAAGTTTTCACCTTCTGATTGCAGGAAGGACAATAGTGATATTTATGCCAGAGGCAGTCCATTGAGGGACAAAGAAAGCAAACTCCAAGCATCATCGGCATCATACAACCAACAACAGCTGCCAGACTTGGTTTTGATCTAATTCATTTTTTAAGAAAGATGAATGATATATCAGTGCTGATAAAGCTGCAACTCATTACATAACACAAGGAAAGTCAACACCCAACGCCAATGAAAGCAAGGTTATTTAATCAAATAAATTGAAAGTTGCAGAGGCATAGGAAATTGTTTAATATAGTATTATATCCAGCTTTTACTCTATGAGTACTACCTACACAACCTTCAAGCATCAGTTCGTCTATCAACTAGTAGAATTTTAAAGCAGAGCAAATTTTTTGAAGGAGACCATCAAACTAGGCACAAAAAGGTTTATACTTTGACTCCAGTTAGAAAAATAAGGGGTCAATATCAAATAGGATTACTTTCTTTCTCTATTATAATGTTGTCAAATCTATATTACCATTAACCAAGTATTTCTAGAATAATTTATAATAATAACCGCAAATTGTTTTTCTTCAAAAGATTAAGAATGTCAATTATATGCATGACAAATCTGAAGCTAGAGCTTGTTAACATGTACAAAACTGAATGCAATGATTTGTCGTGCTTTAGAATGACGAAAATTTGAAAAAGGATTAGTAATGGCTTTCATGGAGAAAATTTTCCCTCACTGACAAATAAGTTACAAGGATTGTTAGAGTATATTAGTTTTCCCAAAAGTATGTCCAATATATAATGATTAGGTCCAACTCTTCTCATTACCAGTTGGTTTTGAGTTAGAGAGCTTGATGTCTATATATGCTAGATTTGGGACCATTTATAAATCTAACAAGGATTACTAGGACTTGTTACTATATGCAAAATACGAATGTGCTATCATGATAAAGCTTCGGCTGTAAATCTGATTGAAAGCAAAACCAGTGTTTCAAAAAGAATTGAACCTCTACGCTCCTAATAATTGCTAACAATGCCTCTTGACTTCCAAACGCGAGAACCTTCACCAAAGAAACACCATGATCTAAATTGCAGACATGAATTAGTCTTAGCCTTCATCATTAGCTTCCAAATAACTATCTTTGAGGATTGCTAATTTCCAGTAAAATCTTGTATAACTTTTGCTTAAAATAATTTCTATCTCCATATACAATTTGGATTTTCCAAGTTCATACATTAAATGGCCGAAAACAAAAACATCTCCTAACAAATCTAAACCATGTTAGCTGCAGAAATAATCTGGTATAAGAATAAAGCATGCATATAATTCATGCTATCCCTCATAATATGCTCATAATCCAAGAGTTCTGCAGAGAGATCAAAATGACATTCACCTTTCTTCATCTGGGAACCAACTTCATAAAAGTAGGTTTCTTATAATCTTTATTATGTCCAAACTTCTTATAACTTAACACCCAGGAATCAGAGTTTTATATATCAACTGAAAATAAGAACCTTCAAACAAAATCCTCAAGCTTAGTTTTGTTCATGATTTGTTGACTGTTCCAATAACATACGAAATAGGATGATGAGAGATAAAATTAGGAGATCTGCATACTTTCAAGGCTATAATTTCCAATACTTTTATATTCCAGCAGAAGTATGAAAATATTTCCTCAGCTTCAATTATTTTATTGTTTGGGAATAATCTATGGTAAATGGCTTCCTAACTTTTCCTTACTTCGCTGTGTGCATATAAAAAATTAGTGGTAATACTAGTACAAGTAAGTGCATATATAGATTACCGGACAGTGGTGAGGGCGGTATGACCGCAGTGAAGGCAGTTGAAAGGAGCAGGGGTATCTCTGTAAATTGTCTGTTGAAGAGGAATCCCTTTGGGATCACTAAAGATGGCGTTTGGAGGTAGGGCTCCGGCTTGATAAGGATTCTGTCCCACGTAGTATTGCTGCTGCATATGCGCCGGTGCCGGTGCCTGGTAGGGCGCGGCGTATGGGATCCCCATCACCGGTTCCTCCTCCTTCTTCGACATGTTCAGAGCTGATTCGTTCCTTCCTCCCTCCGTATTTGGCACCAAAATTAATCTTTTTCTTTTTCGTTCTCTCTCCTCTCTGTACAACTTATTACTTGTACTGATCCGGGTGGTTGCTGTTGTTTTGTTTACGTTTTACTTTTCTTTTGGCTACCGCCTACCGCCTCCTTTTTTTACATCCGTCGTTGGAAACACGCTTCTGCAAACGACCCTAACAAGTAGCACGCGTCACCTAATTTTTTTTTATATAGTTTTTTTCTTTTTTTTGCTAGTTTGTGGGGAGGGAATTGAACCCAGGAGAAAATGAAATGCGAGGGGCGATAGAAGATTTTTTTTTATAGAGAAATTATGTTAGGTCAGATAAAAAAATATTAGAGGCACTGGGGAAAAAAAGAAGAAGAGTAGATATGTTTTAGCTCTTAGAAAACTTAGTGTGACATGGCTTCCAAAATGTAATTGCTTCTCTCTTTCTCTCATTTTACAAAAATAAGAAAAAAAATAACAACGGATAGTGATGATTAAGGTGACAATTCAACAAGAATTTTACAAACTTTGACTGAATAATAAATAAGTGGGGGGAGTTGGTCAAAATTAATTTTATCATGAAAACGACAAATGTTAATCCATATTAGTTGATGTGTTTTTTCTTGGTCTCTCAAAATGAAGCTATTAACAAGCTATTGTAACTTACATAACACCCTACTAAAACAATTGCATAAAAATTTCTATTTATAGATATGATTAGCTTATTAGCAGCTTATATAACAAACTACTGTTAATTACAAAAATATCACTTTACGATTTGAGCTATGTTGTTACTCTACGATTTTAGTAACAAACATTACTCTACCATGGTTATTGAACCTAACTTGGACCGGCGGTCTGATCGATCAAAAATCGAAAATGGTCAGCACGTCGGATCGGTTTAGCCCAAAAAATCGATTTTCACCGACCCGATTGACCACCGGTTCAACCGGCTAATTGATCCGATTTTTTTAAAAAATTTAATATTTTTTTTGTACAATTTTTGTTTTTTTAAAAAAATTAGATACTTTTACTAATATTATAACATTATTTCACTATATTTTAGTTTACAAAAATTAGATATTTTTATATTTTATTAATTATTAATAATATATCGTTTTATGTATTGATGATGTCACCGGTTCAATAAATATTCGACCACTGGTTGGACCAATGACCCATCCACCCGATACTTTTTTCAGTTCGATGACCAGTCCGGGTCCGAAAACATTGTACTCTACAATCTGAGCTATGCTGTTACTTTACGATTTTTGTAACTGACATTACTCTACGATCTGATCTATGTTGTTACCCTACGTTCATGGTAATAGATATCATTCTACAATTAGGTTAATCTATGATACTCTACAATCTGGGTACTCTACAATACTCTGATTCTTCTTTTCTACTGTTATGAGAATCAGGCTCTTTATCCTCTATAATACCCCCCTCAAGTTGTTAGTGTGAAACAAATTACACACTCTTAACTTGACTAGATGTTGTTGAAGCTGAAAAGAAGACAAAACCTTTGTAAATATTCAGTTGGTTAACTAGAAGTAGGCAATGATAGGTAGTTATAACAATTTTGATCAACATATCACGAATTAGATGACAATCAATCTCAATGTGTTTAGTCCTCTCATGAAACATTAGATTAGAGGCCGTATGTAAAGTAGCTTCATTGTTACAGTACAAAGAGATAGGCTGAAAAGTTTGAATATTAAACTTAAGAAGAAGAGATTTTAACCAAGTCAATTCACAGTAGGTGTGACACCTCCAAATTTAGGCTCACACAGCCCAAACTTGAGTTGTCAAAAAACTACAACAAATTTTTTACAAAGTAGTACAACGTTCAACAATACAGTGTATAATAATATACAACTAAGTCTTCACTATTATTGTCACACTATTTTACAACACGTGAAGACTATGATAGCTATCCCTCGGACTCTCACTCCATTCCACGGCTAGACCCAACTACATTATCATCTCTTGTTGAAAAACAATGGAACAAAAGAAAGGGTGAGCTCAAATAGCCCAGTAAGAAATATCATGACTAAGATAATGACGAATAAATTATCATTAGCCTTCAACAGTTGAGGTCTTGATATAATACAATAGACTACAAGGTTTATATCAAAAACTGTAATTAAATTCTTGAACAATGTTCAGATCAATAATAGCAGCGGAATGAGCAATCTGTTAGAAGAATAATGCAGACTATAATGTCCACTCGCTTCTCTTTTTAGAAAAAACATCAACAACTTTTATCATCTGAAATACCATTAGTCAAGATAATACAAATTCACAGTTCCTGGTCATAATCATGTAGGTCAACAGTTCATCTTTGCACTACGGGTCAAAGATATTCAATATAACACCAACGGTCATGATTATACCAGATTCAGCCTTTGGTCATAATCATACCAAACAACAGTTCATCTATGCACTACGAGCCAAAGAGAACTTTTAATATAATACAAACGGTCATGATTATACCAGATTCAACCTTTGGTCATAATCATACCAGACAACAATTCATCTATGCACTACGGGCCAAAGAGAACTTTCATCACGTGCCATAAAAGACACCGAACAGATGTATCGCCTTTAACCTAGTATATCGCCTTTAACCTATCATCTGTTCAACAATTATATCACATCTGTGCCCCCGGCCACAGATATTCACAACAACTTGATTCTTGATGATTAATACAAATAACAAATGATGAATAGAAGAAACAAGATAAACAATAAGTATCGGAAGTTTACTTTGTGCAGATTCAAACAATGTCCAAATTGTCAACATGATGTGGAGTGATATTTAAAAATGATATTCAAGATCCACAGTTCAGAATAACGGTTGCAGTTCAATAGAAAGATTCAGAAATTAGGAAGGTTCAGTTGAAATGATGAAATGCAACTATTATGGAACATATAATATTTTCAGGAATTATAGAAGCAATAGTTCCATAATAAGTTTCGATTTAGGTGTATGAAAGAAAATAATATCCCTTACCGTAGCAGGTTTGATTAACAAAAGGTAAGAAAAATTAATATCCCTTACCATTGTAAGTTTGAATAATGGAAGATGAAAAAGATGGTATCCCTTATGAGTATAAAGGAAAATGATATCACTTACAAATATGAAAGAAAATGATATTACAAACCAATATGGAATAAAAGTGTCATGTGATAATTCGTGTAGACAAAATTATTTCCACACGAGACAAATAAAAAGGGTTATTCACCAACAGACGGTAATCCGCGTCGTAAGGTTATTCCCATCAATTTGAATACGAAGAGTTATTCACCAAACAGGCGATAATCCGCACCGTAAGGTTATTCTCAGAGATTAATAAGGAATGAATAGAAAAGGTTATTCACCAACAGGCGGTAATCCGCGCCGCAAGGTTATTCCCACAAATTAATACATGGAAATAAATGGCACATAAGTAAGAAAGAAACGATATTATTTTCGAGAATCAAAGAATGATAATCCCTTCCAGTAAGAAAGAAAATAATATCCATTTATGGTGATGAAAAGAATGATACCCCTTACCGTAATAAATTTAAGAGTGTGAAAAGAATGATATTCCTTACAAGTAAGAAAAAAAAATGACATTCATTACCACAGTAAATTTAAGAGTTTGGATTGAATGGTATTCCTTACCCTAACACGTGACTGGATATTGATTTAAATGAGGTTGATCAACCTATATATTTATAATAAAATTAGTAATTATCACATATAAATTTCAAGGTGTATGATAATTCATATATTATGAACTATCAAAATTATATATATTTAAAATAATTTTTGTAGTATAATATAACAACTTTAAAATAGTTTTTAAAGTAATATTTCAAAATAAATCTTTCAAATAAAGCTTTTAAAAATGAATCTTCTCAAAGAAGAGTCTTCTAAAGGAAGATTTGTGAATACCGTGAAAAATAGAAATTTATAAAATTACTACTCTTTAATAAAAGACTTACTTGAAAATTTTCTGCACTCCTTTTGGCTTTCAAACTCTCAAAATAACCTTACTATTCTCAGAGAAAACTCATAAAATTCTTATAGAAAAATTTTATGTTTTAGGTGTGATTTTTCTATTCAGCTGAGCAAGCTATTTATAATAGAAAAAATGTTACT
The DNA here is from genome assembly GCA_947179155.2 of Hedera helix. Classification (NCBI taxonomy): domain Eukaryota; kingdom Viridiplantae; phylum Streptophyta; class Magnoliopsida; order Apiales; family Araliaceae; genus Hedera; species Hedera helix. The sequence continues at coordinate 46,751,217 of OX359277.1, forward strand.
ATGCGCGGTAGGTGGGTTGGCGTGTTGCACGCCAACCTAAGAATTCAGCAGCAGCAGCCGCCCATGCCAAAAAAATTTCAGCAACTTTGCAATTCATTTCTCATGTGGGCCCCACATGGGCCCCACATGCTACTATTCACGTTACTATTCACGTTACTATTCACATTAAAATATTAATTAATTATTTTATTTTATTTATATTTATTCTTCTTGTGGGTCCAACATATAATCAAATAATGCTACAACAATAATTCAACAATAATGTAATAAACACGTTACAGATCAATATTAATTTAATAATATAAATTATAGTATATTTGCTACTGTGACAATTATTAGATTCAATAATTTAAAAAAAACAGTGCAGCAACAATTATTGACTCAATGATAGAAAATACAGTGTAATGACAATTATTGAATCAATAATGCAAAATACTGTGTAGTAACAATTATTGAATTGATAACATAAAATATTATGCAGTGACAATTATTGATGAAATGATGCGCAACAGTTACGGTGTCAATTATCAGACCAATAATATGAGACACTGTGCAATACCGCGTGCTACAGAAAAATACCATAAATTACCGTATGCTATTATTCTTTTATCACCGATATTTTAACAGTTAACACCGTTGACTATTTTTATTTAGAAAGGTTACTTCTGTCATTTTCTATATCCGACAAATATTCCGTTGTGGGGTCCACCAATAATTAGTTATTTCGGCGCCGTCGTACGACCCGAATATTCCCCGACAAAACGAATATTGTCCGACAAAATAAAATTGGCACATAACATCCTTAACTTTCAATTTTTCTCAATTTAACCACTTACTGTTTCAGGAAAAATATATATGAAGAAAAATTAAATTTTATGTTTCATAAAATTTGGGGTCTTACAGTAGGTATTCGCCATAAAACGATATTCAGCCTCAATAGAAAATTGAGAAACAGTATGCCGACGTCTACATTTTCAAGAAATCAATGAATTTCCAAATAAAATTCAATAGCCAGATATGGATCTCCTTGTATCTTTACAGGTTGCCCAATCAGCATCACAAAAAGTTGTAAGACTAATAGAATTGGTTTTAGGAAGGAAAAGTCCCTTCCCTACTGTGTCTTTAGGATATTTTACAAGTTTGTAAGTAACAGCTAAATGAAGAACATAAGGAGATGACATATATTGGCTTAAAGTATGCACAACATAAGAAATATCAGGCCTGATAATTATGAGATAGATGAGCCTACCAATAAGTCTTCTGTAGTTTAATGGATCAGACATGAGTAATCCTTGATCAGCTAAAAGAGAATGATTTTGCTTGATAGACACAATAGAAGGCTTAGAGCCTTGTAATGCTATATCATAAAGTATATCCAGAGTATATTTACTTTGATTGATATACACACCAGTAGAATTTTGAGCAATTTCTAGACCCAAAAATATATTTTAAAGGACCTAAATCTTTAAACTTGAATTTTGAGCTCAAAAACTTTTTATCCCAAGACAAAACGAAAGTATGTGTACCAACAAGAATGATATCATCCACATCAATCAATAAAGTAGTAAAAAAGCCTTTATGATTTAGAGTAAAGAGAGAGTGATCAGATTTTGACTGCACAAATCCAAAATCTACCAGCATCGTAGAAACTTTGTTGAACTACTATCTTATAGTTTGCTTTAAGTTATACAAAGATTTCACCAGTTTACAAACTATAAGACCACTGTGAGAATAAGTAGAAGGAATCTTGAACTTTAGAGGTATTTGCATGTAAACATCTTCTGACAAATCTCCATGAAGAAATGCATTAGTTATATCAAGTGAGTTAAATGTCACCCTTTGATTGTAGCAAGAGACAAAAGAATTCAAAAGGAAGTCATTTTTGCTATTGGTGCAAAAATGTCTTAAAATAATTAAGTCCAGTAGTTTAACCAAAACCCTTTGCTACAAATCTAACTTTATACCTTCTAAGATATCATCAGACTTATATTTCAACTTATAAATCCATTTACAACCAACAAATTGTTTGTTAGGTAGTAGAGATGTAAGAATCCATGTATGATTAGATTCTAATGCCTGAATTTCAGTTTGCATTGCCTACCACCAATTAGGATCAGTGACAGCTTACTTATAAGATGTAGGTTCATAAAAAGAAGAAATGTGAAAAAGAAAATGTTGATAAGAAGGAAGAAGTCCAAAATAAGAAATATAATTTGTTAAAGGATAAGCTATAGAGGTTACTTATGATGTAGAGAAAATTTATGCTGAATTATTTGTAATAATGGATGGTAAACTTGTATATTCTTTACATTTTGAAGGCATTTTTTTAACTCCAGGAGGGAGAATAGAAGAAAAATCTGACAAAGAATCAGTCTTTATCCTCTGTAATATTCTCCGAGTTAAATTGAGTTTTCTGCTATGTAGAAAAATGATCGAGAATCAGAATTTGGATCATTATTGAAAACAAAATCTTTATAAGAAGGAAATATATTGAAGGTAGAAAAATCTTAGGATTGAGTAAAGAAAGAGAAAGGAAACACTTCTTCGTAAAATTGAACATCTCCGAAATCAAAGATTTGTTAAGTAATCAGATTATAGACTTGATATGATTTCTTGCCAAAAGGATATTCGAGAAACATACATTTAGAAGCTCTAGGAGCAAATTTATCTTTATGTGGACCCGTATTGGCTACATAACAAGACAACCATACGTTTTAAAATGAGAATAAGATGGTAGGAATCTCATTAATAATTCATATGATGTTTTATAAGGAAGAACAGAATGAGTCCTATTTATAAGATATGTAGCAATCAAGAGACTATTTCCCCAGCATTGAATAGGTAAGTTAGCATGAAAATATAATACTTTAGCAACATTGAGTAGATGTGTGTGTTTCTTTTCAACAACCCTATTCTGCTGAGGAGTCTGAACATAAGAAGATTGAAATACAATGCCTAAATCAGACAACAAAGAACTAACATCAAAATTCATGAATTCAGTACTACTATCAACCCTAAAATTAAAGACTGAACAATTGAACTAAGTTTTAACATTTTAGAAAAAAGATTATAGAAAGAAAAACACTTGTGTTTTAGAATGCATTAAGTAAGTCCAGGTACTGCATATGGCAAAATCATCACAAGAGTCAAGAAATAGGAACAACCATCATGAGTTTTATGTTTGTAAGATCCCCATACATCACAATTTAACAATTCAAACAGTTTAGTAGTACAAGAAGTATTTAGAGGAAATAACTTCCTAGATTTCTTAGCAAAGTGACAAATGTCACAAGGTATAGGAGAACAGTCTTTAGTATATTATAAAAAAGAAATTTTATTTAATATATGAAAAGATGGATGATCTAATCTAGAGTGCCGCAAGGTAGTCTCAAAAACAGTAGATAGAACTATAGGACAAGATGTGGAAAGAAGAACAAGCTTGTATAAGCCACCCACAAATTTACCAATCCCTTTCAAATTCCTCAGCACAATGTCCTGAAACAGATATAATGTTAGAAAAATTGAATGCAATACTCATTATTGTAAGACCCCGAATTTTATGAAATATAAATTTAATTTTTCTTCATATATATTTTTCATGAAACAGTAAGTGGTTAAATTGACGAAATTGAAAGTTAAGGATGTTATGTGCAAATTTTATTTTGTCGAACAATATTCGTTTTGTCGGGAAATATTCGGGCCGTACGACGGCGCCGAAATAACTAATTATTGGTGGACCCCACAACGGAATATTTGTCGGATATAGAAAACGACAGAAGTAACCTTTCTAAATAAAAATAGTCAACGGTGTTAACTGTTAAAACACCGGTGATAAAAGAATAGAAGCATACGGTAATTTATGGTATTTTTCTGTAGTACACGGTACTCTACAGTAGCATATGGTATTGCACAGTATCTCATATTATTGGTCTGATAATTGACACCGTAACTGTTGCGCATAATTTCATCAATAATTGTCACTGCATAATATTTTATGTTATCAATTCAATAATTGTTGCTACACAGTATTTTGCATTATTGATTCAATAATTGTCATTACACTGTACTTCATATCATTGACTCAATAATTGTTGGTGCACTGTAGTTTAAATTATTGAACCTAATAATTGACACAGTAGTCATTGCATTATTTTGAATTATTGTTATCACTATGGTAGCATTATTTTAGTTGTCGTATTACTAATTGGTATTTTTATTAGACAATATTATAATAAAAGATATTTGTTTTATTAAGAAAAAATATATATATTATTTTTCAAAAGTTACTATTCACTCCCGAAAGTTACTATTCATTCCCGGAAAAAGTTACTATTCACTGACGGAAGTAACTGTTCACCTCGGGAAGTCACTGTTCATCTGCTGACAAAAGTTACTGTTCATTACTGTTCACTTTTTGAAAATTTTAAAGTTACTGTGCAAGTATTGAAAATTTTTAAAAAACGTTTGCGCAGCCTCTCCTGCTTTTCAGCCTGGCGTGCGGCAGCCTCACCTACCATGCATAGTATCCTCTTTTCTCCTATAAATAGCTTGCTCAGCTGAATAGAAAAATCACACCTAAAACATAAAATTTTTCTATAAGAATTTTATGAGTTTTTTCTGAGAATAGTAAGGTTATCTTGAGTGTTTGAAAGCCAAAAGGAGTGCATGAATTTTTCAACTAAGTCTTTTATTAAAGAGTAGTAATTTCATAAATTATTATTTTTCACGGTATTCACAAATCTTCCTTTAGAAGACTCTTCTTTAAGAAGATTCATTTTTAAAAGCTTTCTTTGGAAGATTTATTTTAGAATATTATTTTAAAATTTATTTAAAAGTAGTTATATTATACTACAAAAATTATGTGAAATATTTATAATTTTGATAATTCATATTATACGGGTTATCATACACTTTGAAATTTATATGTGGTAATTACTAATTTTATTATAAATATATAGGTTGATCAACCTCATTTAAATCAATATCCAGTCACGTGTTAAGTTAAGGGATGTCATTTTCTTTCATACTCTTAAACTTACTACTGTAAAGAATATCATTTTTTTTGGAATATCATCTTCTTTCATCTTCTATTATTTAAACTTACCACGGTAAGGGATTATCATTCTTTGATTCTCGAAAATAATATCGTTTCTTTCTTGTGCCATTTATTTCCATGTATTAAATTGTGGGAATAACCTTACGGCGCGGATTACCGCCTGTTGGTGAATAACCTATCGTATTCATTCCTTATTAATATCTAAGAATAACCTTACGGCACGGATTACCGCATGTTTGGTGAATAACTCTTCGTATTCAAATTCTATTAAATTGTGGGAATAACCTTACTGCGCGAACTACCGCCTGTTGGTGAATAACCCTTTTTATTTGTCTCGTGTGGAAATAATTTGTCTACACGAATTATCACATGACACTTTTATTCCATATTCGTTTGTAATATCATTTTCTTTCATATTCGTAAGTGATATCATTTTCCTTTATACTCATAAGGGATACCATCTTTTTCATCTTCCAGTATTCAAACTTACTATGGTAAGGAAAATTAATTTCCTTCACCTTTTGTTAATCAAACCTGCTACGGTAAGGGATATTATTTTCTTTCATACACCTAAATCGAAACTTATTATGGAACTATTGCTTCTATAATTCCTGAAAATATTATATGTTCCATAATAGTTGCATTTCATCATTTCAACTGAACCTTCCTAATCTCTGAATCTTTCTATTGAACTGCAACCGTTATTCTGAACTGTGGATCTTGAATATCATTTTTAAATTTCACTCCACATCATGTTGACAATTTGGACATTGTTTGAATCTGCACAAAGTAAACTTTCGATACTTATTGTTTATCCTGTTTCTTCTGCTCATCATTTGTTATTTGTATTAATCATCAAGAATCAAGTTGTTGTGAATATCTATGGCCGGGGGCACAGATGTGATATAATTGTTGAACAAATGATAGGTTAAAGGCGATATACTAGGTTAAAGGCGATACATCTGTTCGGTGTCTTTTATGGCACGTGGTGAAAGTTTTCTTTGGCCCGTAGTGCATAGATGAACTGTTGTTTGGTATGATTATGACCAAAGGCTGAATCTGGTATAATCATGACCGTTGGTATTATATTGAAAGTTCTCTTTGGCCCGTAGTGAATAGATGAACTGTTGTTTGATACGATTATGACCAAAGGCTGAATCTGGTATAATCATGACCGTTGGTATTATATTGGAAGTTCTCTTTAGCCCGTAGTGCATAGATGAACTGTTGTTTGGTATGATTATGACCAAAGGCTGAATCTGGTATAATCATGACCGTTGGTGTTATGTCTTTGGCCCGTAGTGCAAAGATGAACTGTTGATTTACATGATTATGACCAGGAACTGTACATTTTTATTATCATGACTAATGGTATTTCAGATGATAAAAGTTGATGATGTTTTTACTAAAAAGAGAAGCGAGTGGACACTATAGTCTGCATTATTCTTCTAATAAATTGCTCATTCCACTGCTATTATTGATCTGAACGTTGTTCAAGAATTTAACTGTAGTTTTTGATATAAACCTTGTAGTCTATTGTATTTTATCAAAGAACTCAACTGTTGAAGGCTAATGATAATTTATTCGTTATTATCTTAGTCATGATATTTCTTACTGGGCTATTTGAGCTCACCCTTTCTTTTGTTCCATTGTTTTTCAACAGGAGATGATAATTTAGCTGGGTCTAGCCGGGGAATGGAGTGAGAGTCCGAGAGATAGCTACCATAGTCTTGACGTGTTGTAAAACAGTGTGACAATAATAGTGAAGACTTAGTTATGTATTATTATACGTTGTAATGTTGAACGTTGTTCTACTTTGTAATAATTTTGTTGTAGTCTTTTGACAACTCAAGTTTGGGCTGTGTGGGCCTAAATTTGGGGGTGTCACAATTATCATTAGTAAGATTACTAGTGGAGATAAGATTGAACTTGAAAGAAGGAACATACAAAACATCATATAAAACAAGATATGTAGTCAACTTAACAGTTCCTTTGTGAGATATAGTAACCAATTGACCATTAGGCATATGAATAGAAGAATGATTAAGAACATAATGAATTAGATTAAAAAATTTAAAAGTGATATGATATGTGGCTCCTGAATCTATAATCCAATTATCAGAACAGTCAGTAGCAAACAAACACGTTGAAGTTGTAACATTATGAATACAGGTAAAAATACCTACTAAATGAGTATATACAAATAGAGTTGTTTGGTCATGCTAAATATATTGTTTGACTTGTTCCAGCTCATGAGGTGTTAGACCAGAGGAAGAAAAATTATGTATCTCTGTAGATGACTATCATTGGGAAACAGAGTTGTTGAGACCGCATGAATTTTTCTGTTGAAAAGAAAAATATCATGTACCCCCATAATTAGGTATATTTTGTTGGAAGGACTCAAACAGGTTAACAGAGATCTGTAAAATTCTAACACCTTTATACCAATCTGGATAACCATTTAGCTGAAAACAAGTATATTTTGTATGATTGGTGCTCTTACAATGAGAATGAGTACAAAACTAGTTACATTTCTTGAGTGACTTCTTAAAACCACTAACATTGTTACTAATATTGCTAGTGCCAAGAGAGTTTCCAGAAGTATGAGATTTATATACTTTGTATGAACTAGTTCTAGCTAATAATGTAGTTGCAGTACCAGAATTCAACACATAACTTATATCAGTACATTTTTTCTTGAGCCAAAAGAGCATAAGTTTGATTTAAATCTGACAGTGGTTACATCATTAAGATTTGTCCTATAATATTAATAAAACTTTCATTTAATCCAATGAGAAATTGAGTAACCTTGTGAATTTTTTTCATGTTCCTCTAGTTTCTTAGTAGCTCCACATATATAATGACAAGTACATTTAGGTAAATCAGCCAAGTTAACATGTTCATCATACAAACTTTTAAATTTGATAAATTAAACAGCTACACCCAAAAACCTTGAGCGAAATAAATCAATTCCTCTTTGACTTAGTACATTTTAGGTATATTGCTTTGAGTAAATCTAGATTGCAAATCTTCCCAAATTTCTTGTGCAGTACCAAAATTTACAATACTAGATCCTATTTATGGTGAAATATAATTGAGCAACCACGAAGTGACCATGTCATTACAACGATCTACAAATTCAAATAAATTGAGGTAGAATTGTGTTTAGCACACGTTCCATTTATCATACCTAATTTCATCTTAGCAGATAAGGCCATTGTCATTGCTCTCTTCCACTAGTTAAAATTGTTACCAATAAGAGTTTGATTTACAATATTAAGACTTGGATGATCATTCAGATGTAGATACAATTGATGGAATAATTAAATCTAATTGTATAGTAGAAATATTTGCATATGGATCCACATCAGTATTTTGCATAATTTTTAGTAAGAGCGTGAACATATGAAGGTTGATGTACTGACATGATTGAAGAGACGAAAAATACCTCAATTTGAATCAAAGAATCATAAAACAATTGTAAAATAAAAATGAAGAATTCTAATAATTGAAAAGATCAAGTTGAAACTTTGATCGAAAGGATCAAGTAATTGAAACCTAGATGATTGGCTCTGGTACCATGCTATAATAGATAACGAAAAGAAAATTTAGTTGTATTAAATTCAACTTACTGAAATAATTATAAAGAGGTTCCTATTTATAGATGTGAGTAACTTGCATAAAACGCTACTCAGTAGCTTACATAACAAGTAATTGCAGCTTACATAACAAGTTATTGTTAATTACAAAAATACCACTCTGTGATCTGAGCTATGTTGTTACTCTATGATTTTAGTAACAGACACTACTTTACAAATTGAGCTACAATTCGTGGTAATAGATACCATTCTACGATCAGGCTAGTCTATGACACTCTACTGTACTCTAATTTTTCTTTTTCGCTGTTCTGAGTATTAGAATCTTTATCCTATGTAATACTATCCTAGTCACATACTTGTAACCTTCAGCTTTAGCATAGAATCTTTTCTTGTAAGTCATACTTTTTTGTATTTAAATACTGTAGGGTAGAATTTTCATGGAAATAAACTATATGCTGGCGTATGGATCTGCCGATGCTTCTCTGAGGTTATTATGGAAATTTGAACTTCTGGAGATTCTTCTACCCATCCAAGTATGAAGGTTTTTCCTCCTCTTGATAATTATACCAAGTATTCTATAGTAGTACAATGTTTCTTAATGACAATCACGAAACATGATTGCATCCTACAGGCATCGTACTTTGTCTCCCAGGGTTTTCGAAAGGCGTGAATAAATATGTTTTGAAGCTAATAATGGTAAACCATAATTCTTTTTAACTCACTGTTAAATGAACCAGGTAATTTGCTAATGGAAATATGCAGAACCTTCTCTATCATCTATGACCTGTTCTAGATTTCATCATTTAGTGGTTTCAAAAATGATAAATAGATAATGCTAGTTGCCTTTGTGTTTTCATTTTACATACACAACATCCAAATACAATAATTAAAAAGTTGGGCATATCTCGGATTTCAATGTCATGCCATATTTTTAATAGTTAAGATGAATGCAATGTTTAGATGCACTTATACTTATTCCTTATCATATTTGACATTTTACTGGTTTCTGCAGTCTTTAGTATCTAGCCTGGATAAACTTCTAGCAGCTGACCAACCTTGACATTGTTGCTTGTGGTAAGCAACCTTGTCAGCTATTAGAATTTTTAAAAAATTTCAATTTTGTTATTGTATCATCGTGTCTATATATGTTAAATCTTTGTATCTGCTTAAACGCAACCTTTTTTGTCATTAAGCAATGCAACAAAATCTATTGCACAAAAAAGAATAACATATAAATTTGTTCACGAGTGCATCAACGAACTGATAAGTTTTTCGAGGGTTGGATATATATTGCTGGAGTGGACGTAGTTCACCATCTCTTTTAAGCTATGACGTTTTCTGTGCATTACCACATTTTGGTCCTGAATATAGGTCTCAGAAGTAAACCAATGGTCACTTTTTGCAGGGTTGGTATCTTAGCATTTCATAAAGCGTTGGTAGACCAACCTAAGGATCCTTTGGCTGTTGCTGCATTTAGCATTGCAGTACACAGTGGTGGATCTTTGTCAAAAGCAATAAAAGTTGCTAGGAAAATCACGCAACTCCATAACAGGGGCTTCTGTGAATTATCAGAAAGAATGGGTCTGGACTCGGACTCGGACGATGCTTTGATGAATGAGATTATGAATCTTGCTGCTTCTGCATTACACAAGATGAGAGATGAGCATTTTTCCCAAGCGTTAATCAAGTACCCACAAGCACCACGCTCAGATCTAGTGAGGACAACTTTTATCAACCTTTTGAATTAATTTCTTAAACTCTAATAACTTCACTTCAGATGGAATCCTGATTTATGAATGATGACCTTAGGCATTTAACTAGTGGAGAGATAAAGAGAGAGATTTAAATCCTCTACCGATGATGATCCTGTGACTAAACAGATAAGTGCAAGCTCCAACGCCTGTTTCATTATTTCCTTGATCCTCGAATAATCCAACTACATAATATTTGATAACTTTAACATAATTTTGTCATTCATATTAGCACCTTTTTTATATATTAATAGGATTCATCTCTGTTTACTGAACTTCTCCCTCTAGCTTAATAAATTATACTGTTACACTCCCACTGTTCAGAAATAAGAGTTCTACTTGAATTACTGACTTCTTGTATGCATGAAGTGTTAAGCCGCCTAGGTTAAAAAATTTGTTCAAGTGTGTCTTAAGCAAATTAAACCTTAGTATGCATTAAAAATATCAACTAGTCAAATAGAACTCTTGTTCTCGAACGTGGAGAATATTTTTACTCCGGATATGATATAAATTAGTAACTACAAATGCACAACGTTTATTGAAGAACGGACAATTACATGTCGAACCACGGAGACTAGATTAATTTTAATGTATCCTTAATTTATAATGTATATTTAAAAATTAATAACGAAAACTAATAATGAGAAAAACTACCTAGGAATCTGAATCCATTAAATATTAACATAGTAACTAATTCATTCTTTTCCTAATTAATTTCTAATTATTTTTCTTCCCTTTAAAAATAGTGATTCATAAAATTAATATAGGTACGTATAGATTATAAAATTTTAATGATTAACTATAACTCATCAAAACTTCATCGAGCAAGCATGAATTATGAAAAACTCATATCTTAACAATAACCTTTCAAAATCTTGCAATTAATATAGAGCAAAACGAATTTTACACGAAGGTAAAATTGAAAGAGCAAACAATTAGGCATTAATATCAGAAAGAAAAGAAAATATTAATACGCAATATATAGTTTCATTTTCATCCTAGATATAAAAAAATTAGTTATCCATGAAATTAATAATAAATAAAAACAAAATTAAAGTTACTAATCTTGATTGCATGAAATAAAATAAAAACTACTGAAAAACAATATTAAAAAGAACTTTTATTAAACTAATACAAAATTGTTACAATTAATGAATTAATACTCCCCGACACAAAAGCTAAAATCCATGCATGATGATGAGAAAAAAAAAAAAAAAACGAAAAGCTACTACTGACTCCAACCTTTAACGAAACCGAAAAAAAATGGAAAAAAAAAAAATACTACTCTCCCTTTCCTCAAAACAAAAGTTCTATTTATAGCAAAAAATATTTATAACCTAATCAAATTTTAAATAACTTGGTCTCTTTTTTCTTTTTTAAGTTCAACTCCTATATGATAATCTTTCAAAAATCATTTTCTTGCACATATTTTTATTGGAGTCCAAATAAAAATCAACTTGAAAGCTTCTAGAACTCTTTTTTCAACTTAACTCATTTATTTATTTATTTCCTACAAAACAAAATAAAATGTAATAGTTAAATAAAATAAATATATAAAATAATAAAAATAAAAATATTAAAATGCATAATAACGTAAATATCATTGCACCCACACCCTTTCGATTTTTGTAGTGGTGCTTTTACGTACTTGTATGCTTTGCTTGCATTAAGATATGTGTCTAGTAACAGAGATTTGTTACAGAGGATCTCACACCTTAAGATTGGCCTCTTTCAAGCTTATAATGTGGATACTTCTTTGTCCTTTTTTTTTTGTTAATAGGTCTTTATCTCATTGGCATTATTATAGAAGTTAAGCAGGATCTTTGACTGTGTTAGAAGTGACAAGTAGAAAGGATTTATATTTAAACAAGATAATATAATTGATTACGAGTCTTTAGCATCGGGGAGAATACATGAAGTTAGACATGTCTTCGCAAGGATAAGACATTGTGTACCTTTTAAAAAAGAAGATGATGAATGACCATGTCAACGGAAGTTCTTCATAATAATAATTTTGGCAGATAAATGTCCTTCTCTTTCTTCCTGGTGGGAAATAAAAAGGGACACAAGAATTATAATTAGGGGATTTATATTTTCACATGAAAAAATGATATTTTCACATGATTTCTCTCACACATAAATAATTTAGTGGGTCCTACATCCATATGAGAGAGACTCGTATGAAACTATCATTTTTACATGTAGAAATATCAGTTTCCTATAATTCTAGTGAATATGCAATCTCGTATGTGCGTATTATGTGCTAAAGCATTGTGGTGACTAATATTCTTCTTTGTAGTTGGAACTGTAATTTTTTCTTGGCAATAGTTCTTTAATTGGACATGTTCCATCGAAGTTGATATAAGTGTGGATCATCCTTGGCAGGAAAGTGATTTTTGTTTTTTTTCTTCTAAAATTTATTTTCGTAATTAGAAATATAGACAAAACAGTGTTTCGATATTAATTATCCATAAGCATATTGTTGAGATACCGTGTGATAGTAAAGTTCTATATCAAAACATAATGAAAAAAATTGATGTCATATATACTCTAATAGATTATAGACCTAATAAGTTAACTTTTTGAGTCAAGCTTTAATTTTAGATGAGTATATATGAGTCGGATATTCCTAACAACTGTTATTAGAATTATGGCTATATAGGTCATAGATATGGTATGAACTGTGCTAAGGCTTAAAAGTTCAAGGGAAAGGTGTGATAGTAAAATCACGCCTTAACGCGTTAAGGGGGAGATTGTGGAGCTACCGTGTAATAGTAAAGTCCCACATCGAAACATATATACTCTAATGGTCTAATGGAGCAAGGGGTACCACCTATTATTTAGATTTTGGCTTGCCCATCAGTGTCAAATGGCTTCTGGACTTGGTCAATGATAATCTCCGAGACACATCCGTTGTAAACCCCTTGCCTTGTGTTAGATGCAAGTCATCTCATGCCTTGTGTTAGATGTAATACAGTGGAGAACAATTATTAGAAAGCCGATAGGTATAAGTGATATGGTTGAATTATATGATATTTTTATTCCCTAATACTTAGTTTTTATATTTATTGTGTGTTTAAATGTTTAATTATTTAGTTTATTTTGGTTTTAATAGGTTTTATAGGGTTTTAGTTAATTTATGTTAATTTAGGTAATTTTATAGTAATTTTATATTTCTTTTTATTTGTGTTTTTATTTATTTTTAGTGTTTTAGGTATTTTATTTATTATTATGTGTTTTTAGGATTTTTAGTATTTTTATATTATTTTTATTTATTTTTAATTATTTTATATTTATTTTTGTAGGAAAAATAAAGCTGGGGGGCAATTCTGTAAAATCTGCAAAGTTTAGTGGCATAATGGTAATTTCCGACGGCAGACCGCGCAATGCGCGCGCGTAGGAAATCAGCACCGGAATTGAAACGACGCCGTTTGGACTATCAGTTAACGGCTTCCGCGCATTGCGCGGAAGGCTTCAGCGCATTGCGCGGAAGGCTTCAGCGCGCAGGATTAAAAACGACGTCGTTTAATGGAAGGTTACGGAAAAAAAATAAAAGTCGTGCATTACGCGGGAGGGGCGTTGACGTCACCTGACGCGTGAACCGCGTTGACCAAGTCAACTAAGGCGCGTTTGGCAACGCGGAAAAGCTGGAAAATCAAAATTTTCGGATTTTTTGATTCCAAATTGGATTTTAATTCCAATTAGGGTTAGAAAAATAATTATTTTCTTTTTCTTTTATTTTTAATTATAAATCCTACTAGGTTTAGGAGGATTTTGGAGCCTATAAATAGAGGGCTTGATATACAATGTAAAATACAACTTTTCTTAGAATAAAATTCTCTCTTCTATTATTTAGTGTTCTTTATATTTATGAGTAGTTAATTTATTTTTCTTGGTTTAAGTGATTGAAGCCATCAAGATTTATACACTGTGAGATCTAATTTATTTTAATTGTTCAAATTATATTTTGATTATTGAATATTCTTCTATGCTTAATTTTATGATTGATTTGTTTAATTACTAGGAGTACTACTAGTTTATTATTCATATTAATCTACTGTTATTTTTGAAGCAACTAAGTTTAATAATTTTTTTGCAGATCAAAAGATTATTTTATCTTAGGAAGAATATTCATCTAAATTAAATGCAAACAAGTGGCTTGTGTTGTTTAGTTCAACGATCTCTCTAATTCTTTATGCTGCTATTAAATTAAATCTTTAGCAAGTGTCGGAGGTTGTTTAATAGTAAGGGTATTTAGACCAAGTGGCTCTACTTATCTAAAATTAAGGAGAGAGGAGAAAAATTATTCCACCTGCGAATAGTTCTTTCTACGGTGAATCTTCAAAATATGAATTGCGTTATTCTTGCATCAGTGATCAGTTGTAAATTCTTGATGGTGGATGTTGACTTAAACCAAGGCTTTTTATTTTTTATTTATTTCTTGCATAATTATTTTAATTAGTTTTATTTAAATTATTTTTTTAATTACAAAACTCCCCAACTTTTGTTTACGAAAACATAAAATTAAATTAATCAATCGCTGTGGGTTCGACTCTTACTTCCACTACTACATATTTATTTTTCCAAAGTAAGATTTTATTTTTGGGTGCTTGCGACATCACACCAATAAGTATTAAATGTCATTTAGTAAAAAAGAAAAAGAAAAAGTATTATATGCATCTATTTAAGTAGCATGATTAAAAGACACTAGGAAGGTGATTGCTCATGGTAACCAACTAAAGACCAAAGCATTCTTAATTGAATGTCAAAAGTGTACTTCTCAATGATGAACTTCAAGAAGCAGCCTATGATGAACTTCAAGATGAACAATCTTCAGGTTTGGTTGATTCAACTCTTTTTAAATAGGCTTATAAAACTAGAAAAAGAGTTAAAATATTGTATAATACTATAAGTTCATTTTCGCAAAATAGACACTACACTATCTCTTAAGAAGTATAAGCATTGTTAGTATAAATATAAGTAGATAATATAATTTATAGTTCTAGTAATGAAACTTTTGTGATAGATTAGCCAAGCTATTGTTGAGCATGCTATGAAAAGAGCATGGTAAGTAAGTTGAACTTCTTTCCTGGATAACAAATGAAGCAAACTGATGAAGTCATCTTCATAAATCAAATCGAGAACCTCAAGGAATTTTTTAAAGAATATGGTTTAGAATCAGTTACCTCCATGTAGACACCTTTGGGTCCTGCAATTAAGCTTGACAAGAACGAACAAGGTAAATGTATTTTTATAAAGGTATTATTGGCTTTCTCCTGTACTTAACTGGAAGTAGACATGTTATTACATTTTCTTCTTCACTTGTACTAGATTTCAAGAATACCCTAAGATATCTCATTTGACATATGTTAAAAGAATTCTTAAAAGGGCACTCCTAAACTAATCTGAAACAATTCGTTTGGAGTCTCCATTAAATTTAATTGGATATCTAGATAATAACATTGCAGAGTGTAGAATAAACAGAAAAAAAACACTAGTGGAATTTGTTAAATGCTGGAAAATGGACCTTTCTTTATGGCCCAACAAAAATCAGAACTTAAAATGTCAAAATCTACTGAAGAAGTTGAAAACATTTTCGTTGGAAGCTATTATACTCAAATGTTTAAATTTAGCTAGCTAATTATGGGTTTGTCTTACTCCTACTTTTGTGCGACAACATTTATGCTGTTATCGTTACTATTGCCTTAACACTGTCTTGCATTCTTGAACTTGACATATAAACCTATAATATCATCTCTTTAGAAAGTATGTGCTGGATGATACCATCATTTTATATAATATCCAAACAGATGATTAAGTTAATATTATGTCTATCATGCCTTAGATGAATTCAATTTTAAATAAGTTAATAAGTGAACTAGGCATATTAAAATTAGTTTAATTTACATATGCTTTGCCAAGAAATATTAAACCTTGCTGATAAGAAAATCGTAAAGTGAAACTGCTTTCTGAAGGATCGTAGAGTATGTCATGCTAAAAGGAATAAAAATAATGATATGTAATTAAAAGGAACTAATTAAAAGGAATAAAAATAATGATATGTAATAGTTAGATGAACAATCAGGGCTAACAACTACGTCAAAAGTTAACTAACACTTGTAAGCTGCTATAGCCGATTTCATTGACTTATTAACAAATAAAAGCTTGACACGTGTCCCTCTCAACCGTGAAAATAATGACAGTTATAAACGTCTTTTCAAATTTCATCATTTTATTTTTTGCAAAAGTTAATGTAACTAGTTCTTTAGTTTTTGACTGAATCTCGGACTTTAGTATCTTCTATTTAAATCAATATTCCTTGAGAAGTTAGTCACATCTTTTACAAACCGTTCTTAGTCTCTTAAAATCGATAGAAAACCATCTCCTCGCCCCAAACCTTTTTCAAAATTCAATCAAGCTTAATTATTTCTAAACGATCGTGCTTTGTATTACTACTATATGAAGAAACCAACGATCATGCCCATAGGATAAAAGTCAGAAACATCAAAATATTGGTCACCAATAATGAACCAGATCATAGTCTGGAAAAAAAAGTATGGTATAGATTCGAACATACCAAATCTAAGTTTACTCTTGTAAAATTCAAATGTCGGTTCGTCGTCATTTCTGAACTGTTATATACAGTTCATAGTCCTACCAATGACGTGATACATCACGTAGCAGGAGTATTTTCCCATGTTAGCGCGACTAGAAAAGCATTCAACGATCATTTCTCAAGTCCAATCGCTAAGGGGGAGAAGTGGGGCTTAGGGGGAGAAAGAGAGAGATACATGTTGAAAACCTATCTCTTACTTTACCTTCAAAGCTTTCAAAATCCACGTCATCAACAACTCTGTTGAAGGCGTCATTCAAAAAGATGCTGACAAAAAGGGGGATAAAAAGAAAGCACAAGGAACTTAGAAGATGTTGAAACAAGAAAGGAGAGAAAAAGATAAATAGAGAACATCTAAAATAAAAATAACTTTTTGTATTATCTGTATAATATAGGGGGAGAAATGATTTAATATATGCTGTATTCCCTATGTATCTGTTTAGATGTTATAATAAAAAATTTGATCTTGTTATACAGCCTCTCATTGTATATAAAAAAATTGTTGTGATTTGCTATTTGATATCATGTAGTAAAATTGTTTGCATTGAAAAAAATTACTTGTTTTGTTTTGTCATTATCAAATAGGGGAGATTGTTAGTACATCTGTTTAACGATAATTTGATTATGACAAATAAATTAACAAATGCATGAATATTGGCAAACAAGCAATATGTACATCCCTTATAGAAGAACATGTTGTGCAAGAAGTGGTCAGGGCAAATCTGTTAGGTTGATCCAAATTAAAAAAATAAATCTTAAACAGTCCTTAGTGTAAAATCCCAACTTTTATTGAATAAAATTTAATTTTTCTTTAGATATTATTCTTAAATAGTAAGGTGTTATATTAATAAAATGATAAAGTTAATGGTGATATGTGTAAATTATAAAATAAAAAGGGAAATTCGTTTTGTCGAAAAATATTTGATTTGAAGGGGAATATTCGATTTGTCGGGAATATTCGATTTGTCGGGAATATTCGATTTGTCAGGAATATTCCTAAGATGACGTCATAATAACCAATCATTGGTGGAACCCACAACGAAATATTGTTAGATATAAAAAATGACAAGATTAACCTTTTAAATAAAAATAGTCAATGGTACCATCACTTTTAACTGTTAAAATACCTGATGATAAAAGAATAATAACACATTGTATTTAATGTTATTTTACTGTAGCACACGGTATTCTATAATAGCACATCGTATTACATAGTAGCACACGATATTGCACAGTGTTTATATTATTGAATTGATAAAGTGGCTATTACACAATATTTCATATTATTGAATCAATAATTGTTGTTACTTACTATTTGACATTATTAAATCAATAATTGTCATTGCATAATATTTTGTATTATTGAACCAATAATTGTTACATACACAGTATTTCACATTATTAGAACTAATAATTATTAAAGTAATGTATTATTTCTTTATTTATGTTATCACTGTTGTAGCATTACTTAAATTATTGTATTTCATTGATAGTTGATATTTTGGATAATAATTATAAAACATAACAAACTTTTAAATAAGAAAATAATTATGTTAGGAGAAGCTGAATCACAAGGGAAAAAAATAAGGAATGGGTAGGAAAAGTTATCTAATAATAATAAAATTATTTATTTTTTTATAACATAATATATAAAGTTACTTGTTTTATTATAAAATAGAGTATAATATAAATTTTGTTTTATTCATTCAATTATATGAATAAATTTTAATTTTTTCAACTGGCGTGTTCATTCTCCCATTTTAAAGATGGTATGCCACTTACTGCACCCACTGCATACAAGCTTTTTTTTTTTTGTCAAACTGAACATGCGCCTCTTACAAAATTGTCAAACTCTGCGTGACTTTGTTCCCCTATAAATAGGTTTCTCAGCTGAGTAACTAAACACACACCTTCCTTTATCCTACTGATATATTGTGATTATACTTTGAGTGTAATAAGGTTATTCTGAGATTTTGGTAAAGCTAAAAGGAGTGCAAAAATTTCTCAAGTGAGTCTTTTCTTTAAAGAGTAACAATTGCACAAATATTCTTTTATAAGACTCTTTCTTTATAAGATTTATTTTGAAAAACTTCATTTGGAAGATTTTATTTTGAAATATTATTTCAAAAACTATTTTCAAGTTATTATATTTTATTTTTTATAATACATAAATTTATATTATATATACATTTTTGATAATTTCATAATATACGAGTTGTTGTACACCATAAAATTTATATGTGGTACTTACTAATTAAATTATATATATAATTATAGGTTAATCATCTTCATAGAAAGTAGTATCTAGTCACGTGCTAAGGTAAGAGATATCATTTTCTTTCATACTCTTAAACTTACTATGGTAAGTATTGTTCAGTAAAATTCTTGAAATAATTCATAATTTGCACTTCATCTAATATCATTTTACCTGAACCTTTCTATTTATCCGAACATTTCAATTGAATTCTAACCGTTATGAACATTGAATATCATTCTTGAATTTGACTCAACATCATGTTGATAATTTTGATATTATTTGACTATAGACATAATAAAATTTATAAATTTCTAATGTCTATTGTTTATCATATTATCTTCTTTCTTTGTCCTAATTTATATCATTGTTATTCTTGGCCTGGGGCACAGATGATATAATTGGTGAAGATTTTTGGCCTATGGCAAACACGATATTATTGTTGAATGTCTTTTAGGACATGCAGTGAGAGTTGTAAGACCCCGAATTTTATGAAATACAAAATTTAAATTTTCTTTATTTATATTTTTTCTAAAACATTAAGTGATTAAATTGACAAAGTTAAAAGTTAAGGATGTTATGTGCAAATTATATTATGTCGGACAATATTCGTTTTGTCGGGGAATATTCGTACGACGGCGCCGTACGTTGGTGGACCCCACAACGAATAATTGTCGGATATAGAAAATGACATACACAATTTTTAAATGGTCAATGGTACTGTCACTTTTAATTGTTAAAATATCTGGTGGTAAAAAAGTAGTAATATACGGTATTTCAAGTAACATACGGTATTGCATAGTAGTACACGGTATTGCACAGTAGCACACGACATTGCACAGTATTTCATATTATTAAACTTGTAAAGTGGTTATCCTACAATATTTGACTTTATTGTCACATGCACAATAATTCATGTTATTAAACTGATAATTGTCACAGTAGCATATGCACAGTAATTCACATTATTGAATCAATAATTGTCATTACACAGTAACGTATTCTTTCTTTTATATACTTTCTGCATTATTGTTATCTCTATTATGATGTTAATTAAACTGTTGTATTTTATTATTAATTAATTTGATATCTAACTCAGAGAGCCAACTACACTGTATTTATAACAATTAGTCATAATAATGAATAAGTATGAATTATTGTTGAATAATTGAATTGATAAAGTTATTTGTTTATAATATAAAGTTAGGTGATATAAAATGAATGGTATATATTAAAGATAATTTAATAATTATAGAATTTTAAATGAATGGTGTAGATTGAAGATGATATTTAAATGAATGGTTTAGATTAAGGAAATCTTAAAAAAGATGAAATGAATGGTATAGATTAAAGATAATATAGAATTTGAAATGGATGGTGTAGATTAAAAGATGATCTTTAAATGAATGGTTTAGATTAAAGAAATCATAAAAGATGAAATGAATGGTATGGATTAAACATTATCTTGAAATGAACGGTTTAGATTAAATTAGGAAATCTTGGTTATGATAAGATTTTTGGCTATAAATAGAGACCTTAATTTAAGGATTTTTCATAAACTTCCTTACTTGTTCTTTCTTTCACTCTCTAAATACTTCTTTGTGTAAGTTCTCTCTGAGTGTGCTTAAGTTATCTTGAGTATTTGTGAAGATCTATAAGTGTACAAGTGTTGTTCAAGTTAATCAACCTCATTTAAATTAATATTCAGTCACATGTTAAGGTAAGGAATTCTATCTTTTTCATCTTTCACTATTCAAACTTACTACGGTAAGGGATTATCATTCTTTGATTCTCGAAAATAATATCGTTTCTCTCTTACTCATAAGATGTGTCATTTATTCCCATATATTAAATTGTGGGAATAACCTTACGGCGCGGATTACCGCCTGTTGGTGAATAACCTTTCGTATTCATTCCTTATTAATCTATGAGAATAACCTTACTGTGCGGATTACCGCATGTTTGGTGAATAACTCTTCGTATTCAATTTTTATTAAACTGTGGGAATAACCTTACGATGCGGATTACCGCCTGTTGGTGAATAACCTTTCGTATTCATTCCTTATTAATCTCTGAGAATAACCTGACTATGCAGATTACCGCATGTTTGGTGAACTACTCTTTGTATTCATTTTCTATTTTTCTAAACATTTCTATTGAGCTGTAACCGTTATTCTGAACTGTGGATCTTAAATATCATACTTGAATTTTACTGCACATCATGTTGACAATTTGGACATTATTTAAATCTGCACAAAGTAAACTTTCGATACTTATTGTTTATCCTGTTTCTTCTGTTCATCATTTGTATCACTGTTATTTGTACTAATCATCAAAAATTAAGCTGTTGTGAATATCTGTGGCCGGGGGCACAAATGCGATATAATTGTTGAACAAATGATGGGTTAAAGGCGATTTAATAGGTTAAAGGTGATACATCTGTTCGGTGTCTTTTATGACACGTGGTGAAAGTTCTCTTTGGCCCGTAGTGCAAAGATGAACTGTTGTTTGGTATGATTATGACCAAAGGTTAAATACTGGTATAATCATGACCGTTGGTATTATATTAAATATATTTGGCCCGTAGTGCAAAGATGAACTATTGATTTGCATGATTATGATCAGGAACTGTGAGTTTGTATTCTCATGACCAGTGGTGTTTCAGATGATAAAAGTTGATGATATTTTTCCTAAAAAGAGAAGCGAATAGACACTATAGTCTGCATTATTTTTCTAATAGATTGTTCATTCCGCTGCTATTATTGATCTGAACGTTGTTCAAGAATTTAACTGCAGTTTTTTATATAAACCTTGTAGTCTATTGTATTCTTTCAAGAACACAACTATTAAAGGCTAACGATAATTTATTGTTATTATCTTAGTCATGTTATTCTTTACTGGGCTATTTGAGCTCACCTTTTCTTTTTGTTCCATTGTTTTTCAGTAGGAGATGAGAACGTAGCTGGGTATAGCTGGTGGATGGAATGAGAGTCCGAGGGATAGCTATCGTAGTCTTCACGTGTTGTAAAATAGTGTGACAATAATCATGAAAGACTTAGTTGTGTATTATTATACACTGTATTGTTGTACGTTGCACTACTTGTAATAATTTTGTTGTAGTCTTTTGACAACTCAAGTTTGGGCTGTGTGGGCCCAAATTTGGGGGTGTCACAAGAGTTCTCTTTGGCCTGAGGCAAAGAAGAACTGTTGACTGCTATGATCATGATCATAAGTGTTACAGTTGATAAAAACTTAATGGTGAATTCTTAAATAGGAGAATATAATAATCATTATGATCTACATGACTCTCCTAATGGATTGCTTATTTAACTGTTGTTGTTGATCTAAAACTTATTATTTATTATATTCTATCAAGAGCTTTTCACTGTTGAAGTTTAAAGATAATTTATTCATCATTATCTTAGTCATGATATTCTTTACTGGGTTATTTAAGCTCACCCTTTTCTTTTTGTTCCATTATTTTTCAGAAAATGAGAATGTAGCTGGGACTAGCCAGAGAATAGAGTGATAGTCTGAGTCTGTAAGTGATAGTCTTCACCTGTTGTAAAATATTGTGACAATAATAGTGAAAACTTAGGTTGTGTATTATTGACTGATAATTGAATTTTATGTCTATTTATTGAATATTTTTAGGCTTAATTAATTATTTATGAGTTTTTAAGTATTTTAGATGTTTTATTACTTATTATGTGTTTTTATTATTTTTAGTAATTTTATATTATTTTTAATTAATTTATATTTAATTTCGTAGGAAAAATAAGTTTGGTAGCAAAAGTGTAATTTTCTGCAAAGTGTAGTGGCATTTTCGTTATTTCAAAAAAAGGAGGTCACGCCTTTCATGCATGAAGTTAGCAGCTTAAGTAAGAGACAATGTCGTTTCGTCGTTAAAGGCCGCAACAAAAGTTCACGCCATGTGCGAGGAAAGGATAAGGCAAACTCGGGAAAGACGACGTCGTTTCTATAGGCGGTGAAGTTCAGCATACGCGTAACGCGGGAATTAGTGGAGAACAGCTCGTTGACGTGGCAGACGCGTTTGACTTGGTCAAAACGCGTTATGAGGCGTGTTTGGGTGACATGCAAAACAGGAATTTCGGAATTTATTACTTAAATTTGATTTTGGATTGGATTTCTTTTTCAATTTTGCTTAAGATTATTATTGTACTCATATAAATACCTTATTAGAGTCTTATTTTCATAACATAACAATATATTCAAATATATTAACAGATTATTAACATATATTTAGAATAAAGTAGATTAATTAGATTCGTTTGGAAGCAAGTATTTAACCCGAATGATTCAAGAGTTTAAGGCAAATGCTTGGGAATTGAATATTGTGATCCGGGTGACAGACGGATATCAAAACACAGGTTTGATTTCTCTTTCTTTTCTTTTTCTTTTATTTTTATAATTTTGAGATGTTGAATTATTTGTGGATAATTTTTTATTTAATTATGAACTAATTTTTATTTGAGATTGCAATTGAACCCAATGCGTAGTTTAAATTATTTTATTTTTAATTATATTGATTATAATTGAGTTGTTTATTATATTTTGGGCATTTAACTATTTAATTAATTTTGTAATCTATATGAAGTTGATAAATAGATTATAGTGTTTAGACCTAATTAATTATTTTGCGCGTTAATCTATTAATTAATTGTGATTAATTATTGGGATAATTTATACGAAATTGAGAGACGAATTATAAATTTAGATCTGAATATGATAACATTTGTTTAAATTTTCTGCATTGATGGAATTCATAATTCATGTATAGATAAAGATATCCCTATATGTCATATGTAATCTTAAAGAGAATATGTGCTTCAAATCCTTTTTAATTGTAATTCACATAGAAATATAGTGAGTTAGTTAATTAGGATGCTCTCTTTAATTATGTTGTCTTTGTGTCGAATTTAAATGGAATTGTTTATGTGATCATCGAGAGGTGCATATAAATATTATAAAGAATTATCAGTTAACAATTTTATATAATTAATTAATTAAAAAGGGTGTAAAGAGATTTAGATGAAGCATTAAAAAAATTTGTAATATTAAGTATTTTTAATCTGATTTAATTATTTTCACTAATTTAGTTGATAATTTTAATTAGTTTTATTTTATAATTTAATTGCGTTGGTTAAATAAAATTAATTTTATATAAAATTAGTATTTGGTAATAATTATTTTTAATTTTATGTGGGTTCGACACTCGACTTTATCATTATATTACTTGTTAATCACGTATACTTGTGTGTAAATTCCTAATTAAAATTAGGCAAACACTAAGCATTGTATTATTGTATTACAATAGTTGTTGTTTATCTTTTAGAGACTCAAATTTGAATTGCGTAGGCCCAAATTTAGTGGCGTCACACTTATGAATGAATGTGATATAATTTATTGTAAAATGACTTATTGATCAAAATTATTAAGTTAATACAAATCATATATGTAATAGACTAGTACTAAAGATTGCTGAGAAACTCCACAAAGTTAATAGAGCTTGAAGATCGAAGAACAGATTGTAGAACTTGTATTTCATAGAATTAGCCAAGTCAAAAACTCTGCAATCACAATGGAATTCTACGATCAAGAAAGTCGTAAAGTAAGCTAGAATCGTTAAGTGAGAGACCTGAAGCTTAACTCTACGATCATTGACTTTCAGATCATCGAGTGCAAAATGAAAGAAGAAGGTCATCAAACAAAACAGATCAGAGATGAATCATAAAGAGTAGATCAACAAAATAACTAGAGCTGTAAAAAAAACATAAGGAGACTATGTGCTAGACGTTGTCAAAAGAGTTATTCTGAGATCAGATACAAAAATCAGACTTCGGATCAGATGTGTGCAGACAAGTTCAAATAACTGATCAAACAAAGAAGTATTCATTAAGCAAGTGCGAATGAACTCACACAACTGATCAGACAAAATATATTGGGCATAGTTCGAATAAGGTCAGATTAGAAGAAGTACAGACTTCAGACATAGTTCGAAAGAGGTCGGATGAGATCAGACAAAAGATCAAATAAAGAAGAAGACATCAGATAAAATTCAAATAAGTTCGGCCAACGGTCCTAAAGAAGATAAAGAAGATCATCTAAGGGTCTGAAGAGTCTAAAGAACTGAAGTTTAGTTACTCCATGATCATAAAGTAAAATGAGAAACCGACAAAGATCATAAAGTCAATTTAGAGATTATAAGTTAAAGTCAAGTTCATAGAGTCAACTTAGAAGTTATAAAGATCATGTTCGAAGAGCCAACTCCAAGTTCATAAGGCAAAGTACAAATTGTACAGGTGAAGGATAGTAGAGCTGATCGTAGAGTTTGCAAAATTGTAAAGCTCGTTGTTCTTAGAATCAGTCAAGCAGACAATCTATGGCTACTATAAAACCCTATGATTAAGGAAATCGTAGAGTGTGATAGGTATGTGATCAAACTGATAATGGGAAGACCTGCAAAGTAAAGACCCCAAAGAAGTTACTGAATATCCTATGTTTAAATTAAAGATCAGATCGAGTTGTGTTTAACGGCTATTTTGGAGAAATGACATTATCCAAGCGTATGTAACTACAGTAGTCTGAAGTGACATATCAGAGCAGCTAGCAAGCAGACACATACTCCCTAAAAGTTAAATCATAGATCTTCCAGGACCAGAACATTAAATGAAGTAACGACTACTTTCCAACGAAAAAACTGGCAAAAGTTTATCTATAAATAGAAACCTTCATTTGAATTTAAAAGGGATTTTGGTTGCTGAACCAGAAAAGAGAGAGAGAGAAAAAGAAGAACTCTTGGATCTGAGAATAAACGACAGATCAAAATGAAATCAAGATCCAAGAGAAAATAATCGATCGAAACAAGATAAAATCCTAACCCAAAGCCAATATCAGTTTTGGAGGATCAATTAAAAAATGATTTCCAACATGAAGAGAGCTAAAACAGAAGAGAGAAAGAAATACACAAGAACTAAATAGATTAACAACAAAGAGAAATCATTTAGATGCTAAGTTCTATCAAAGAAAAGTAGTTTAAATCCAATTTAGTAGCACAACAATCATCTTCATCAACTACAGCAAAAGTCGAGACTGTGTAACTCACCTAATTCTATATGAATCAGACCTAGAGTGTTGAGGGATCCTGAAAAGAGAGGGCTTCGAAACCTTATGTAAGACGAGACTTTGTGACTCGTCTAATTCTATGTAAATCAGACCCATTGTGGGATGGACTAAGTTTCCAGTTGTAATGGTTCGTAATGAACTTTGGTCTTTGTGACCTACATCCTTAGTGGATACCCTACTCGAGGGGTAGAAGAGTGGACTAGAAAATTTTTGTGCTCCGAACCAAATAAAAATTTGTGTCTCTCTTTGTCTCTTTAACTAAGGATAACTCATGCCTGAAGGCACGGTACAACTAATATAACAGTTAAGTATTATATTTAAAATTTCTAGATTGAAAAATCTAAAACTGTTGTGGGCTCTCAGTTCCATAATAGAACTGAGAGTCCAACCATTAATACGAAAAGATTGATACTCAATTCAGTCAAAAAAAAAATTGAGGCAAACATTAGTGTGCTACTCATTCTCAACTAAAAATTAGTTCTTGGCAAGTTTGAGCAATTAATTGATTGACGATAGCGGGCTCAAATTTGTATAATGTAATATTTTCGGGTATCCTACACACCCTTTCTTTATTGACAAAACGAAATGAAAAGTTTGACAGCCTTTTTTTGCCTCTAGTATCTCTCACCATCGATCAATATGATCCATGAACAGTATTTTCTGTGGAAAAAGGGTAGTACTGCAAGCCATTTGGGATGCTGTCGCAAGCAACCAAAAATAAAATCTTACTTTGAAAAATATTAATGTAGTAGTGAAAGTAAGAGTCAAACCCACAGAGAGTGAATTGTTTTAATAAATCTAATGTTTTCAAAAATATCTAATTAAATGGGGGGTTTAATTAATTATTAACTAATTAAAATTCAAACAAACAAATAAAACTGAATAATAAATAAATATGAGAAAAATCAATTAAAACAAACTTTAGTTCTTTAGTTCAGTATCTCCTTTTTTTAATCAACAAATTAATCAAGTTATTATTATCTTTTCCTTCAATTGAGATTAATAATCCTAGATAACCAACAATCACCAAGCTACCCGAAATCCTCCTTAAATTATAAATTTAATGCAGCAATCGCTCACAAAAGACCCTAACTATCATACAACCTATAACTATCAGTCTAGATTTAATATAACAGTTGCATTAAAAATTAGAGAATTAGATTATTCCAAGTAACAATCATAACATCGCAAATTATTTAACTTGTCATCTTGATAATCATAACAATATTCAAAAGTTTGTCCACAATCAAATATTATTAATTGCTACTTATGATCAGATAAAATATCGTTTGCTTAATATCAAATCTTAATCTAGCATATGATAAATTATTGATTAACTTAACAGGCCTTTATCAAATTAATCAAGCAAATATCATAAAACAATTAAAACAGATTATTAAGAATAAATCTCATGTATGAAGGAATATATTATAAAACTCAATTAAAAATAAGGTCAGCATCCCTTTAGAACTGAAAATAAAAACTTAGCCTGACATTCTTCAAAATAATATCCACTAGTTGAAAAGCTCTCTCCAAGAAACTAGAAGAAAGAACTCCCAAAAACTTACAATGAATAATGAGAAGTTGGCCCTCCATTTATAAGCCTCTAACTTGTCCTAACCCTAATAGGATTTACAATTAAAAATAAAAGAAAAAATAAAATAATTATTATCCTAACCCTAGTTGGAATTAAAATCCAATTTAGAATCAAAAAGTAGCAAAAATTCTGAAATAATCCTGTTTTGCAGCATTTTCGCGTTGCCAAACGCAGCCTTAACACGCCAGCTTTGACCAGTCAACGCGTCTGATGACGTCAGCCGCCTCAGCCAGCCCGCGCCTGGATGACGTTATCAAGCCCGCCGCGCGTTGCGCGGTCGTTTATTTCATCTGTTACTTGGCCGCGCATTGCGCGACCGTTATTATTTCCTTCTTTGTCCAAACGACGTCGTTCGGTTCTGCTGCCTGATTCTTTGCTACGCGCGCATGGCGCGGTCGCCCGTCCGAAAATTACAATTATGCCACTAAACTTTTGCAAAATTTACAGATTTGCCCCCCAGCTTATTTTTCCTACAAAATAAAGTATAAAATAAATAAAAATAATATAAAAATACTAAAAATTCTAAAAACACATAGTAATAAATAAAATTCCTAAAATACTAAAAATAAATAAAAGCACAGAAATAAAAAATATAAAAATATTATAAACTTACCTAAATTAACTAAAATCTTATAAAACCTATTAAAACCAAAATAAACTAAATAATTAAACATTTAAGCACACAATAAATATAAAAACTAAGTCTTAGGGAATAAAAATATCATATAATTTAACCCTATCACCATTTGGTGGGATCCAATGAAGAAAAAAAAAGATGTAAAAATTCAAAAGAAAGGCTTTTACATATATATCCAAAAGTATAAAATGAGTCTTCTAAGTCCAAACAAAATAGTGTTGTCATAACACCAACTAAATCGCATCACCATAACATTTTTTCCTCTATATTTTTTCTTGAAATTGGACAAAAGATTCTCATACCATGAGTCAGAGCCTACTACAATAGTTGCTCTCGATATAGCCCATAAAAACACCAAAGATATGACACGTAATTGTCCGTGCCTAAAGGCACGGGGTAAATTAAAATTCCAAAAATACTTTATTACATAAAGACTCTTTGCAACCTAAAATAACTTAATACCTGAACCATCCCTGTGATTTTCCGCCCAAATTAATTTGAATGTAGAAACATAACGACCGCAATACCTGAAAAACAGGAAAATGGCGTCAATGCTAAAAGGGTGACTCATTTTTTTACGTATAATTTTTTATAATAATAATAATAATAATAATAATAATAATAATAATAATAATAATAATAATAATAACCGTTGGATGTTGAAGCCCCAAATGATTTTAGACTGTTGGATGTTGAAACCTAAATTGATTTGAGGCCGTTGGATGTTGAAACCTTGAGATTTGAGCCGCTCTGTTTTGTATTATAGACTATTTACATCTGATGTGATGTCGCAAGCACCCAAAAATAAAATCTTACTTTAAAAAAATATTAATGTAGTAGTGTAAGCAAGAGTCGATCCCACAGAGAATGATTATTTAATTTTATGTTTTGTAAACTAAAATTGGGAGGGGGGAGTTGTAATTAAAGAAATAATTTAAATAAAATTAACTAAAATAAATAAGAAATAAATAAGAAGAAAAAGCCTTGGTTTAAGTTAATATCCACCATCAAGAATTTATAACTGATCACTGATGCAAGAATAACTCAATTCATATTTTGAACATTCACCGTAGAAATAACTACTCACAGGTGGAATAATTTTTCTCCTCTCTCCTTAATTTTAGATAAGTAGAGTCACTTGGTCTAAACACCCTTACTAATAAACAACCTCCGACACTTGCTAAAGATTTAATTTAATAGCAGCATAAAGAATTAGAGAGATCGTTGAACTAAACAACACAAACCACTTGTTTGCATTTAATTTAGATAAATATTCTTCCTAAGATAAAATAATCTTTTGATCTGCAAAACAATTATTAAACTTAGTTGCGTCACCAACAACAATATATTAAAATGAATAATAAACTAGTAGTACTCCTAGCAATTAAACAAACAAATCATAAAATTAAGCACAGAAAAATATTCAATACTCAAAATATAAATTGAACAATTAAAATAAATTAGATCTCACAGTGTATAAATCTCGATGGCTTCAATCACTTAAACCAAGAAAAATAAATTAACTACTCATAATTGTAAAGAATACTAAATAATAGAAGAGAGAATTTTTATTCTAATGAGAGTTGTCTTTTACGTTGTGTGTCAAGCCCTCTATTTATCGGCTCCAAAATCCTCATAACCCTAGTAGGATTTATTATTTCCAAACCCTAATAGGATTTAAAATACAAATAAAAGTAAAAGAAAAATAAAATAATTATTATCCTAACCCTAATTGGAATTAAAATCCAATTTGAAATCAAAAAGTAGCAAAAATTTCGAAAAATCCCGTTTCTGCTCCATTTCTGCGTTGCCAAACAAGGCCTTGACCGGGTCAACACGCCAATAACACGCTTGTTGATGTCAGCATGACCGCCGCCTAAGTCGCACATTGCGCACAAGATTTCTTCAACTGCCGCTTCGCCAAACGACGTCGTTTCTGTTTATGCGTCTGTTTCCTCGCGTGCAATGCGCGAACTGTTTTCCCTTAAATCGCCAAACGGTGTCGTTCTGATCCTGCACTCTGAAGTCTGCCGCGCATAGCGCGAACGTCTGTTTTTTCGGTTAATTACCATTATGCCATCAGATCTTTGCGGATTTTACAAATTTGCCCCCAAAACTTAATTTCCTACAAAATAAAATAAATAAAAATAATATAAAAATACTAAAAATCCTAAAAACACATAATAATAAATAAAACACCTAAAATAAATTAAAACACATAAATAAAAAGAGATATAAAAATACTATAAAATTACCTAAATTAACATAAATTAACTAAAATCCTATAAAACCTATTAAAACTAATATAAGCTAAATAATTAAACATTTAAGCACACATTAAATATAAAAACTAAGTATTAGGGAATAAAAATATCATATAATTTAACCCTATCAATATCACAACTGTCATAACTGCAATAACAGTTTCACATTCTACGATAACCTTCCAGTAGCATTACTTAAAATCAGAATTACAAGTCCTTTAAATAATATTAAAAAGGGGTTTTACCAAATTACCATTTTTACTGTGCTGAACATGATAGTTTAAATATTTGGTAAATGTGATATTATAGGAATAACATGAACTATGAAACCTAATTTTTTTACTAGCTTTGTGAGAGGTGTGCAACCTCATATGTTTGGATTTTGGTCATCCAATGAAAAACAAAGTTTTAGAGGGGGACGTTATAAAGATACAAGAAAAAGAATAACTCAAAAATACATTGTAAAGTGTCCAAAATAATTTTTTAAATCAACTAGGGGTAGGCTGCCAGGAACTGAGCAGTAGACTGCCAGGCACTGCTTGGCCCGGGCGGGCATGACAGACGTAAGCATTGGGCACAGGCGGGCTAAGCAGGCGCACGGCAGGCCTGCCGTGCCCGCCTAGTAGTAAAGGGAAAGTAAAGAAATGTAATTAGGTCAAAGAGGCATACAATTATTGTCTTCTTTATATTTACTATGAGGTAAGTTGTAATAACTTTAGAAAACGATAAACCAAGAAACTGGGCATTGTAATATTATTAAATCAATGACATTGAAAGACTATTACTATGAAAATGTATTGAGTATTTTTACATTTAAGTTAGTAGATGAAAAGGTTATTGGATAGATGTTATGAATGATGTGGGATAGTGAGCACCATATCTGCTGTAGTAAGTACACGAATTTGGGGGCGTCACAGACAAGGTCAGACCAAAGACCACTTTGTCCAACACAATAGCGAACTTGAACATACCATAACCATTAGATTCCCAATAGAAGAGTAGGTCAATTTTATGGACAAGATGAACAATAAAACACATAAAACAAGACTCGATAGTCGGAGAAAAACACAACAACATCACAACAAATCAAAACCCCAACCATCTCCATAAATGATGAAACCCCCAGTCAAGATCATATCTTCACAATAAAACCCCCAAAAAACATACCCCCTACTAAACTCACATGCAGAACAAACACCATCAAAGCCCTCAGACTTGGCAAAAGACGGTCGAAAAGGGAGTATGTGATTCAGAAAGTCCAAAACTGGATTGCCGAAAAACCACAATAAGACCAAAGGCATACAATGAGAAGTCATAGAAGAAATTGTGGGCCAAAACAGAGGAAATGAGGGGGAAGAAGATGGGCTGAAAGTGATGTTACTGGAGAAAACCCAGACAAGCAGGAGTAAAAACCCTAAAATCTGATGGACAAACACAGTCAATCAAAAATCAGATTGTAAAATAAACAAAATTATCTTGATATTCGATGAAATCACCAACAAAATTACCATAAATGTAGTTTAATCATACCATATCACTAAGTCCCCAAAAGAGAAACAAATCTGATTTATAGGCAAGATGAGTAATAAGCAAACATAATATCATATTCAAAGGCGTCAATGAGTTCCTAAGCCCGGAGAGGCCAAACTTCCAAAACGACTTATATGTGGCATATTGGGCTCAAAATCCAAGTTTTTAAATAGTTTGGGGCTCGATTTACGTTGACTGAAAGTAAGGGGCTCAAAATCCTAAATCTTAAGAGTTTAATGGTCTATGGTGCATTTAACCGATCGTTAGGAGACCTAGACTCTAGCAAAAATTTAATCTCCAATAATGTTGCTCCAACATGTTAATTTAATAAATTATACTTTTTAATATCACTTATTAACAAATACGAATTCTAAGTGTCTTATACATATAAAAAAGTGAAATACATAATCAATACACACTCATTTCATAAAGAAACTAACACGTGCCAAAATCAGTCAAGAAATTGGTCGAAACATCCAAAAAGGAACAAAATTATTGTTTTAAAATATTTTAAGGAATTGATTAGCGATTTTTAAACTTCAAAGTAAAGATTAAAATTCGTTTAACTTTGGGAGCGAGTTTTGTCACTAGCCCATTTAAATTTGGAGTCCCCCCCCCCCTTAAAATTTAAAGATAATTATTTTTTAACTAAAAATACTCTTTACGGTAATAATACTTTCTCAGTTTTACAAAAAGAATTTTATTTAGATTTTTCAAAACAAATTGAAGATAGATAAAAATTCATTATATTTTAGTCAACATATTTATAATGATCGTAGCCTATCAAAAAATACCACATATCATAAATTTATTATTTCAAAACTTCCTTGAATTATGTCAATTTTAAATTATTAAAATTCCTCAAACTAATATATAAAAATTCAAAACAGTAATTTTTGTGTGAAATGGAGATAGTTTTTATAATGTGTTAATTACAATAAATAAATAAATTTATATTAATTTCAAATTTAACAATATCAAAAATTGATTTTTTTATAAAATTAAAAAATGAGACATTTTCTTTGAGGCGAAGAAAGTATAATCTTAATAAATAAAAAAGTATATTTATCTTCATGCTGATAAGGAGAAACATAATATATGGTTGATATTTTATAATTTAATTTATTATTTCTTAATTTTTTATTGAACAAAAAGATTATAAAAAAGGACAAAAAACTTTGATCGCTTTTCTTGTCAAATTTTTTTAAAAATTTAATCCTTATTGATGAGCATATTATTTATATATTTATTTCCCCTTAAAATAGATTTGTTAGTTTAGTTTTATATGAATTGTGTTATAATTGGACTTATCTTTGTGTATAGGTTTTGAGAATTAAAAAACTCATTTTTATCCAATTGTGGGCCCAAAGTAATGAAGAATCAACAGGGAAGTGAAAAGATAAAAAAAAAATTATTAAAGAGACCAACATCAGGAAAAGAAAGGGATAATGGAGGAGAGCGAAAATGATAAGGTTAAAGCAGAGCAACGGAAAAAGATAAGAGTATTAGGAGAAAAATTAGCTTCAATATAAATTATAAAAGGAATGCAATAGAGGAGCAAGTCAACGAGGAATATAGCAGTCAAGCCTTCGGAGTACAGCATCTTGACAAACAGAAGAATAACAGCATGGTAGTAACCTGCTTCATCCAAACCCAATGGCACACCAACACAACAGATCAATGTGGCATAATCAAAGCAGCTGAGATTATTATTTTGGTTCATTATTTTATCCTTACCTTTGATTTAATCATATATTGTTAAATTAAACTTCTAAGGTGTAGGGTGAAACAATATTATTTATGTAACTTTGAAATTTATTATTAATTCTCAATTTAGTTTTAATGGTTAATAATTCTTATTTATTTGATTGAGTTGAGTTAAATTGCTTCATTCATAATATTATGTATTTTGAATAGTTTTAATTAATTAAATTTAATCCGGGTTGCGATTTAAACGTTTTAAATTAATAACTTATATTATTTTTTTCTTCAAAATAGTTGATACATTTAATGTTATGGTCTATACGTTTAACCTTGAAAATAAGAATTTATAAAAAAAAAATATTTTTATGAACTTAAATGAATAATCTTGAGAAAAATTGAATTGATTTTCAAAGTGCTACTCCAAATTAATAATGAATTGTAAGACGTATATAGTTAATATTATAAATTCTGAACATCAGAACTCTCATTGATTAAAAGTTTAGTTAATTAATTAGTTTTGATTCTCATTACAAGTTTACTTAGTTGTAATTTTAATTATTTCAACAATCACTTTTCGTTAACTAAATTAGAATTAGATTTAATTAATAATTCAATAATCCTCGTGGGATCGACCTCGTATTTACATAAAGTTATTTTACAATAGATGCGTGCGCTTGCGAGTATTTTTACAAAATTAAAGCACAACAAGTTTTTGGCGCCGTTGCCGGGGGATTATTAAAAATATTAATTAATTTAAATTTTGTTTAATTTTTTTACTAGTTTTAGTTTAGTTTATTAATTAGAAAGTAATTGTTGCACTCATGCATTCACACATGTAGAGCACATTTTACTTAGATTTTTATTTTATTTTTATTTTTGTTAAATATAATTATGGTGATTGCTGGAGGATTAAGGTACTTTGAATTTCTCATTATTTTCACATAGTTTTAGAACATTTTATGTATTTATAATTTTTTAAATTGTACATTTTTATTTTTAATCTAACATTAAAGGCAAAAACCCATAACAAGATAAGGTGAGGATTTCATCACCCTTCCTTGGCCCACAAACAATCACACCTTACATAACCGACCAAATAAAATCAAGTAGACAGTGACTCCTAAGACTCTCGAGCTCAATTAGGACAAGTGACTCTAAGAGGAGTTTGAATTTTAAATTAATCAAACTACTAGTGTCTAGGCAAATGGTTCAAAAGGTAAACGTCTAAAGAACACGTGGTTACTTAATTAGTTACCGTATTTACGGAGAGACTCCCCCGTTGTTACACTTATATGGCTAATAGTTGATTAATTTTGAATTTGGTGAACCTTAAAGAAAAACTTGGAACAGTTATGAGCTGTCTAGATTTTATTTAGGTTGACCTTAGAAATAGTTTTATTTTATTTATTTAGTTTCTTATTTATTTTTGTGTGCTTATTTGCTCACATAATTAGGAAAAATAATTTTGCATTTAAAATGGCTAATGACAATGATAACAATGAAGTAGTGGAGCCCTGAGCACGTGAGGAGAGATCACTTAGGGAGTACTTTTTACTAGTCACACCTAATCACCATTCTTGCATCGTGTTGCCACAAACTCAAGCGACACATTTTGATCTTAAAGCTAGTGTAATACAACTCATTCCATCATTCCACGGGTTAGATAGAGAGGACACGTACGTGCATGTCAAGGAATTTTTAGACATATGCACAACCTTCCGATTTCAAAAAATTTCAGATGAATCTGTGAGGCTTCGTCTATTTCAATTTTCTTTAAAAGATAGGGCTAAAGCATGGTTGAATTCACTTCCTTCTAATTCAATCACTGGTTGGGACCAATTAATTAGTAAATTCTTGTCAAATTTTTTTCCAATGTCTAAAATAAATACCTTTAGAAAGAGAAATTACAGATTTTCATCAAACTGAGGGTGAGCAATTTTAGTTGTGTTGGGAGAGATTTAAGGACTTACTTTTAAGGTGTCCACATCATTGTTTCGAA
Organism: Hedera helix; assembly: GCA_947179155.2. Lineage (NCBI taxonomy): Eukaryota > Viridiplantae > Streptophyta > Magnoliopsida > Apiales > Araliaceae > Hedera > Hedera helix. The sequence goes on from OX359277.1 coordinate 46,787,367, forward strand.
TTATAAAGACTCATATAATTTTTTTTAACCCTTTGACCATGTTAAATCATCACATGATTGAGTTTATGAATAAAGGAAAATTCTTGAATTTAAGTAACACTGATGCTTGATAATTCCTTGAAACCGTGTCCGAAAATTCTCAGCAATGAAAATTTTCTAATGAGAAAGAGAAGCTTAGGAAAAGGGGGTTATATGAGGTAAGAGACGATTTTGATGTGAAAAATACCTTAGGAAACCTTACTAAGAAGGTAGAAGCCCTAGCCTTGAGTCAAACTATGAATTCCGCGATTAGTGCTAGGAATGAAGGGTGTGCATCATTTGTCAATTCACCTTATACCTCTTTAGAAAATTATGTTAACCAAGTAAATGCTCTAAATTCTTATAAGAGATCATCTAATAGTCCATTTTCTACCATATACAACCCTAATTGGAGGAATAACCCAGACTTGTCTTGGAGGCAAAACTAGTCTCCAGTGAATTATAGATGGCAATAATTTGCAGTCCCGAATCCATCACATCCTCCAAGTTTCCAGTCACAAACTCAGTTTGTTGTCCTTCAAAGTAAACCTTCCTTAGAAGATACTTTGCAACAATTTATGCAAACCACTCAATAGTCTTTTCTTGGTACCCAACAGTTTATCTTGAAGCTTGAAACTCAAATGAGGCAATTAGCCATTGCCTTAGGCAAGAGAAAGAAAGGGAAGTTGCCTAGTTAATCCGTTCCTAACCCCAAAGGTCAGTATGAAGTCACCAATCTTGATAGAAGTATTGAGGAAGCGAAGTTCATCACTACTCTTAGGTATAGTCAGAAAATAGATAATCATGCGAATGAGTCTAGTGATAAGAAAATAGATGAGAAACTCACTCCTAAATAATCAAAATAGCCCGAAACACCTACTAAGCCTTATGTCCCTAAAGCTCATTTTCCACATAGACTTGACCCAATAAAGAAATGTACACCATACAGTGATATTTTAGAAATGTTTAAGGAAGTTCGCATAAACATCTCATTCCTTGATGTCATTTAGTAAGTGCCCTCTTATGCTAAATTCTTAAAAGATCTATGTACAGTGAAAAGAAAAATAAATGTCAGTAAAACAACATGTTTGACAGAGCAAGTCAGTTCCATAATCAAATGAAAACTCCTGTCAAGTATAAGGATCCCAGATGTCCTACCATTTCTTGTGTTATAGGTGACCATGTGATCGATAGGGCCTTACTTGATTTAGGTGAGAGTGTCAATCTATTGCCATATTCCGTGTATGTACAATTAGGATTAAGAGAACTTAGATCCACTTCTGTGAAACTTTAGTTAGTTGATAGGTTTGTCAAAGTTCTTAGGGGTACCATAGAGGATGTCTTGATTAAGGTTGATAAGTTTTACTTTTTCGTGGGTTTTATTGTCATAGATACTCAACTTGTAGAGAATGTTAATGCCCAAATTCCCATGATTTTAGGACAACATTTCTTGGCCACCACCAACGCGATAATCAATTGTTGTAATGTGGTTGTGAAACTTTCTTTTGGAAATATGACTGTAGAACTCAATGTGTTCCATGTTTATCAATAATTTCCTAATCACGATGATCTTTGTGAGGTTAATGTTATTGAGAGTATTGTCCATGATTCCTTTAGGCAACTATCCTATGATGATCTGTTAGAAAGATGTTTAGCTTATTTTGGCATGGATTTTGATGATGATGTTGTAATCAGTGAGGTGAACTCTTTGTTAGAATCTGCCCCATTAATAAATATTGCCAAATAGAAATATAAAATTGAACCTCTTCCGCGTTCTAAATCCATACCTCTTTTAGAACTGACACTCTAACCCATGATCCAAGAGTTGTCATGACTCAAGTGATGAATGAAAATAATTTTATGGTTATAGATGATCCAATAGGCTTTTTCTTAAATCACCGAAATTGGGATGAGTCTGAATATTTAGATAAGGTTAATGAGTTGTTAAGGTCCATTATAAATAAGTCAACAACATGTGAACATGCATTTGAACCAATTCTTTCATGTTTTAACAATGTAAGTAAAAAAATTCTTGAGGTTGATGCTAAACATAACTGTGATGAAAATTTTAACTATTTTCAATTACCTAGACCTCCTTAAAATCATGAAAAGCTCACATCTGTTTTCCCTTTTGCATCACTATTTCATAGTTGCATGTGTTTTAGGATCTATAAGATTTGTAAATATATTCATTTGTTTTCTTTTCACCATATTTTTTTTAATTATTTGTCTAGTATAGGTTATTTTTTATTTTTAGTGTGTCAGTCTTGTTTAGTTAGTTAAATTCATTATATTATTTTTATTCTCTGTGAGTACTAGTGTTATTGTAACGTGTTTATGATTTTATTTTGTTAGAGTGCAACGTAAAACTAACCAGGTGCGATCTTTCCCTTACTATTTGTTATTATCACTTATTTTCTTTATATGTAAATTTATGCATATGCATTTTTGGATAGCAAGTAAGGAAATATTGGAGACAATGCATGATTTAGGTATGGGGGAGTTTTGTATTTTTGTTAGTTTTATATTTTTTGTTATTAGATTTTTATTTGTTTATTTTTCTTCTTTTTAGGAAATAAATTTAAATTTTAATAAATTAAAAAATTTGAAAAATGATTAACTTTTTATAAGTTAGATTAATTCCAATAAGTGTCCGTGGAGTAAAAGCGAGTAGGATTAAAATGTTTAGAGCTCTTGAACCTTTGATAAGATACAAAATCTTAATTTGGAACGCTATCATGAATAAAATTAAAATTCATATGCATTTTTGCACTTCATGTTCGCATTAATTCTTAGTTGTAGGGTATATAAGTCGAGCAATCTTAAAAAAAGAAAAATAATAATAATGCAACGAGATGGAGCGTAAAACGCACTTGTTGTAAGAAAAAAAAGAAGTTAAAAATGAATAAATATAAATACTGCTTTAATATCCATCGAATAAAAAGAATAAAAAAAAAATCATGCTGAAAAGTATAATAGATATAAACAGCTTGATTAGTCTATTTTTGTGGTCTTTGTTACTTGAGTTAGTAAATCCGTAGGAGTGTCCTAACACTTAGTGCCCTAAAGTCAACTAGTTTGGGAGTCATTGGTCAAACGCTCGTTACATGGGTAACTCTGAAAAGCCTAAGAAAAATTGACATTGCACAAGTCAAAAAAAAAAAAAAAAAAACGATTTTGCTTGATTTTCATGGTAGAATACCCTACTAAGAGTTACATCACATACATAAGCATGCATTTTGTGAAATTAATTTTATGAAAGATGATGTCTTAAATGAGATGGAGTATTTTTGATAAGATGAAAGTGTGATTTTAAATTTGATCTTACTTATGTGTAATACCCATTGATATTTAGAAGTTTTCTTTCGATTTCATACTTAGTTAAACCCAAAAAGATTTTCTCTTAAAATTTAAAATTTTGTAGGTATATTTACTGCAAACTCTCACTAGACACAACTCCTCCACCTGGGGCAACTTTGAAATTTAAAGGCTTGTAGTATACGCTAAATACTATTGTGTTCCCTACGAAAATGACTTATATTTAGTTAGGATTTTATTTTACTTATTTTTTTCGTTTTCTTAGTTTTTTTTTTACTTGAGGACTAGCAAAATCTAGGTTTAAATATATTTGATAAGCATATTATTTATATATTTATTTTCCCTTAAAATAGATTTGTTAGTTTAATTTTATATTAATTTTATTATAATTGGACTTATCTCTGTGTATAGGTTTTGAGAATTAAAAAACTCATTTTTATCCAATTGTGGGCCCAAGGTAATGAAGAATCAATAGGGAAGTGAAAAGATAAAAAAAAAGATTAAATAGACCAACATCAGGAAAAGAAGGGATAATGGAGGAGAGAGAAAATTGTAAGGTTAAAGCAGAGCAATGGAAAAAGATATGAGCATTGGGAGAAAAATCACCTTCAATATAAATTATAAAAGGAACGCAATAGAGGAGCAAGTCAATGAGGAATATAGTAGTCAAGCCTTCGGAGTACAACATCTCGGCAAACAGAAGAATAGCAGCACGGTAACAACATGCTTCATCTAAACCCAGCGGCACACCAACACAGCATATCAACATGGCAGAATCAAAGCAGCTGAGACTATTAGGATGAAACAATATTATTTATGTAACTTTGAAATTTATTATTAATTCTCAATTTAGTTTTAATGGTTAATAATTCTTATTTATTTGATTGAATTGAGTTAAATTGTTTCATTCATAATTTTATGTATTTTACATAGTTTCAATTAATTTATTTTAATTCGAGTTGCGATTTAAACGTTTTAAATTAAGAACTTAGATTATTTATTTTTCAAAATAGTGGATACATTTAATGCTATGGTCTTATACATTTAACCTTGAAAATAAGAATTTATAATTTTTTTTTATGAACTTAAATGAATAATCTTTAGAAAGTATTGAATTGATTTTCAAAGTGCTACTCCGAATTAATAATGAATTATAAGACATACATAGTTAATATTGTGGATTCTGAAACTCATAACTTTTTTCTCATTGATTAAAAGTTTAGTTATTTAATTAGTTTTGATTCTCATTACATGTTTATTTAGTTGTAATTTTAATTTTTTCAACAATCATTTTTTGTTAATTAGATTAGAATTATATTTAATTAATAATTCATTAATCCTTGTGGGATTGACATCGTATTTTGCATAAAATTATTTTACAATAGATTTGTGCACTTTCGAGTATTTTTATAAAATTAAAACACAACACTTACTATAACTTTTTTATGTACAAAAATAAAATAAAATAATACTTTAAATAAATAAATTAAATTTTATTAATTTTCTTATATATTGTAAGTAAACTTATATTTTTTCATTACTTTTCTTCCTCAAACACAGTGATAGAAAACTTAAAGTGATGTGTTAAAATATAATTAATAATTTAAATATTTTAACAAAAATAAACATGCACGTGAACAATTCTTTAATCACAACAAATTTACTTATGTTTAGCTCATAATCAGTTGCGCCAATGAATAACGTAATTTAAGAATTTTTTTTCACACCGTTTAGTTTTAGGCAAGCGTTTGTTTGTACACAGGCACATCACTCGGTTGATTTTAACTCCCAAGTCCTAATCACCGTCTATCTTATCTCCGTCAATTTCTCCGCCGGAATATTGTTGTTGATTGTGTCTTACCCTTCGCCCGAAGATCTAGGCTCTCTTGATTTCTTGGTTTCATTACAGATGGACCGGAGACGAACCGGAAGTCCGGTTTTCTCCCGTCAGTGGAGCAGCGAATCTGGAGCCTCCGCCGGTTCGTCCTCTCCGGTGATGACGCCTTCACGTTACCACCATGCCCGATCTTCTTCCAGTACTGGCATTTCCAACATTAAGCGCAATCAGAACTTCGCAGCTAAAGCCGCGGCTCAGCGGCTTGCTCAGGTCATGGCTTCTCAGACTGCCGACAATGGCGACGATGATGATGATGCCGACAACGAAGAAAACGATGACATAGGGTTTCGGTTCGGCGCTCCACCACTTCCTTTAACCAGGACGGTGAATACTAATAACAATGGTTTAACCAGGACTGTGAATACCAACAACAAGGGCATTAACAGTATTCATAAGACTACTAGATCTTCCTCACCTGTGGTATTTCTCGGTGCTTGATCTTGTTTTCTAGCTGCATTTTTAATGATTTGGCTGAGACAATCTTAAATAACGATTCATTTGATCTCGAAGTTATATATCTGTGAATACATTCTGTTATTTTCAAACTCTGTTTTGGACTGTAGTTTTGATTAAATCATATTGAGTTTTGTTTTGTTGCTAGATTTTTACATACAGCTTCTAAGATATATTTTTTGGAACTGTATATTTGTTGGACTACATGTGTACTAAAAGTGATAGGCTACATCGATAGAAGAGATGGTATCATTTCATTCCGCCTTTATCATCTGAATTTTATGTTGGCAAATGCATTGTGTTTTTGACTCTTCTCTAAAGAGAATTCCTGATTATAGCAGTAGTTGCAGAATTGTTCAATGCGGGAGGTTAATCTAGTCCAAAAAAAACCTCCATTTACTAACCCAAGGAATTTTAGTATGTGTAGGATTGAGTTTTAGAACTATAATTCATTACTCTTGGATATATTTGTTTGTAATATTATTGTGGGGGTTGGGTTATGTATGCCTATAGTGAGCGTTATCTTATGTGGCTCTAAGTTTTATTCCAGTCTACTTGGTCCTTAATTACATAATTCCTCAAAAAGCATACCATTAAATACCACATCTTATGTAATGGTTCATTGAATACTACTTGAGATTAAATATATAAGGATGAAAATATCTCCTCCATTCTCAGTCATCCCATAAATAATTATTCCCTTTAAAAAAACTTACGTACTACTGTTTAAATCATTGCTGAGGATTAACAATCCTCTGATTGAAATCCATGGCTCTATAGTCCCTTGAAAATACTCCGTAAAAACAAATGGAACCTTGGATATGTGTTGTGCTGAACCTGGACAATATTTAGTGAGATGTGACATGAATGCAATAAATCATATTGTGGAAGTATAATGTTTGATTATCTTCTGCCGACATAGTCGTTGCAAATTTTAATACATTATGAGAAAGTGCATGTAAGCTTCTATTGGTAGTATTAATAGATTTACATACACACACACATTCATGGTTGTTTTCTGCATATGCATTGGGAGCTTAAGGGCGTAGTCATGGCTTAAATTTGAAAAGATAATTGGTTCATATTTTATTTAGTTAGCTCGGAACTTTGTAGAGGAAACTTTGTCTGTTCGCTCAATACCTACTGGAAGGCCATCAATGTCAATTCACACAATGCCATCTGTAGCACCTAGCAAAACATCATTGAGGACGGCAATATCCTTACCACCGATTGATCCTCCTACCATTAAGCACAAAGATAAAAGGTAAACAAGCTCCTATCCCCTTTTCCATTTTGATTTTATCATTAGTTGCTAATTTCCTATAAAACAACATTTGAAACCTTGATTATTTGTGTTAGGTTTGTGGGTCCTACACCCATGAGTTGTGCCAATTTCTAATTGGTGGTGTATTGAACTTAACATGTGTGGAGACACATGAGATTGTTACCAAAAGAAAAGTTGATGACAGGTTTTGGAGGACACCATGGTGAGTTAACGTGTGGGGGCCATAAGGAAATAAATGGCCTTAAGCCTTCACTTTTCTTGGCAGGCTATGGACATGTGCTATATATATATATATAATGTATATAGTAATCCATGTAAGAAATCGGGGGGCTAAAGTGACGGGCAATCAAATAGGCCGTTTGCCTATTTAAACATCTAAAGGAGCCAAGGTTATTAATCCATCAGAAAAAGATAAAGGTGTGGGAGAGTGAGAAACCAAGGAGGCCAATAGAGATAAATAGAGAGAAACTTTTGCTGACGTTTGGAGAAAGAAGAGAGAAAAAGATTAAAAAATCATGTGTTTTGTTTGGTATTCTATCATAGTGTTATTGTGATTAGGTAATTTGAGTGTTCACTCAAATTAATATATCTTTGTATTCTCTTAGTTTCTTGCAGTGGATTTTTTTGGAAATCGTCCCGTGGTTTTTAGCTCTTAGTTTTAGAGGGCTATCCACATCAAAATCTTGGTGTATTGTGCTTAGTTATTTTCATCCTATTATTTCATGCAATGATTATTATTTTGGTACAATTGCATATTTAATCTATTTGGCATATCCTGATAATTTTTCCCGTTTAATTTAACAAAGACAAATAGTATTGGGAGGTGGTTTTTTACAACAAGTGTTATCAGAGTTAATGCTATTTGCTTAGTTGTTTTTGATAAATTTTATGGAGGAATCAGTTGGAGCCATGGTTAAATTGACCTCTTCTAATTTTTTTATTTAGAAGCCCAGAATGGAAGACATCCTTTATTGTAAGAATTTATATGATCCATTGAGTTTAAGGGAAATAAGCTAGCGGATAAATTTGAGGCTGATTGAAAAAAGATAAACAAGAAGATTATTGGTCACGTCCGACAATGGATCGATCAAAGTGTGTTCTATCATGTTTCGCAAGAGCTAGATGCTTACACTCTATGGACTACACTAGAGTCTATGCATGACACGAAGAATCACAAAATAAAACTTTTGTGATTTGAAAAATTGTGAACTTGAAGTACAAAGATGGGAGCAGTGTGTCGGAGCATATGAATGAGTCCAAGGTTTGGTGAACCAGCTGTCCACTATGAAGTTGAATCTTGATGATGAGAATTAGGCTCTTTTGCTTCTTAGTTCATTGTCAAATAGCTGGGAGACTTTGGTAGTGTCTCTAAGCAATTCAGCTCCAGAAGAGAAAATGACCGTGCAAATGGTCAAGGACAGTCTCCATAATGAGGAGATAAGGCGAAAGGAGCAAGGCCTGAATTTTGAGATATAGGCTCTTGTCACGGAGAACAGGGATAAAAGCAATCATAGAGGATTTCAAAGAGGATGCAACAAAGGCAAGAATTTCAAAAATTTTAGAGGCAAGTCAAAGACCAGAGAAGGCGATGCATATAGATGCTTCCATTGCAATAAGGAAGGTCGTTACAGACAAATTGCATAATCTGGTTAGACAAGCAAAAAAAATAGTGAGCAAGGAAAGGTTGAGGAGAAGAATACTGCAACCACAGTCATCTAAGATGTTGTGATTCTTTTATTCGGGGAAGAAGAATGCTTGCATGTTGATGATCAGAAAGTTAAATGGGTGGTTGATACTGGTGCTTCGTATCATGGTACATTAATGGAATTCTTCACACTGTACAAAGCTGGAGACCTTGGGTATATGAGGATGGGAAATACTAATACGACCAAGATAATTGGAATTGGTGATGTTTGCATTCAGATAGGTGTTGGTTGCACTATTACTTGGATGTTAGACATGTTTTTGATTTGTGCCTCAACTTGATTTTTGGCATGCTCTTAGACAAGAAAGGCTATGAGAATCACTTTGGTAGCGGAAAGTGGAAGCTTACCAAGGGTTCTATGGTGATTGCAAGAGGTGCTACTTGTTGCTCGTTGTACAAGATTCATGTGAAGGTGTGTTCTAGTGAGTTGAATGCAGTTGAGGATGACTCTTCGCAAACTTGTGGGATAAGAGGCTCGGCCACATGAGTGAGAAAGGGTTGCAGTTGTTAGCAATGGTCCCTCATTCCTTTTGCTTAAGGTATTGTTTAAGCCCTTGTGATTATTGTTTGTTTGGGAAACAACATAAAGCTTCTTATAGTAGTTATGTTAAAAGAAAATCAGAGTTACTAAAGAGAATGTATTTTGATGTATGTGGACCCATTGAGGTGGAGTCTTTGAGTGAAAATAGGTATCTTGTTACCATTATTGATAATGCTTTGTGGAAGGTGTGGGTGTTTTTGTTGAGAACAAAAGACCAGGTATTTCAGCACTTTCAAAGTTTTCAAGCCATTGGTAAACTATTGAAGTACCTTCGTAGTGATAATCGGGGGGAATACACTTTGAAGGAGTTTACTGCATATTGCAGTAAACATGGCATTCGGCATGAGCATATAGTTCCTGGCACCCCATGGCATAATGTTGTGGCTGAGAGGATGAACTGCATGTTGAGAATGGCCAAGTTGCTTAAGTCATTTTGGAGAGAAGCTGTTTTTATTGCCTATTATCTGATTAACAAATCTCCATCAACGTCTTAGGATTTCTAGATTCCAGAGGAGATTTGGAGTGGTAAGGATGTGTCATATTCTTACTTGAGGGTATTTGGGTGCAAGGCTTATGTACGTATCCCTAAAGAGTAGAGATTGATGCTTAATGATAAATTTACTCAATGTGTATTTGTTGGATATGGAGATGCAGAGTTTGGATAATGGTTGAAACGATTTCTCTAAGAGCTGGGTTTGACATAAGATAAGTATGTGGTTTATTGTGATAGTTAAAGTGCAATTGACTTTACCAAGAATGCCATTTATCATAATCGTACTAAACACATTAATGTTCGTTATCACTGGTTTTGTGAAGTGATGGAAAAAGAGTTGATAAAAGTGAAAGAAGTTCATATCAATGAAAACCTCTTGGATATGATGACGAAGGTCATGACTTGAGATAAGTTAGAGTTTTGCAAAGTGTTGGCCGGGGGGATGGACAAGTGTTAGGATCTTGGTGATACCTCCTCTCATGGGTTTGGAGGGGGAGATTGTTAGGTTTGTGGATCCTACACTTATGAGTTGTACCAATTTTCTAATTGGTGGTGTATTGAACTTAACATGTGTGGAGAAAAGTTGATGGCAGGTTTTGGTGGGCAACATGGTGGGTTAACGTGCGGGGGCCATAAGCCTTCACATTTCTTGGTAGGCTATGAACATGTGATATATATATATATTTATAATGTATATAGTAATCCATGTAAATAATCGGGGGGCTAAAGTGAGGGCCAATCAAATTAGCCATGTTCCTATTTAAACATCCAAAGGAGCCAAGGTGATTAATCCATCAAAAAAAGAGAAAGGTGTGGGAGAGTGAGAAACCAAGGAGGCTAAGAGAGAAAATCGAGAGAGAGAGCTTCTGTTGATGCTTGGAGAAAAGAGAGAAAAAAAGATTAAACAGCCATGTGTGTTGTTTGATATTCTATCGTAGTGTTATTGCGGTGAGGTAATTTGAGTGTTCACTTAAATTAAAATATCTTTGTATTATCTTAGTTTATTATAATGGATTTTTTGGGGATCGTCCCGTCGTTTTTACCTCTTAGTTTTAGCGGGTTTTCCACGTAAAAATCTTGGTGTATTGTGTTTGGTTATTTTCATTTTATTATTTCTTGTAGTGGTTATTATTTTGGTAAAACTGCATATTTAATCTATTTGGCTTTTTACCGTTTAATTTATTAAAGACAAATAGTATTGGGAGGTATTTTTCCCAATATTTTGGGCCTTTGCTCCTTGTATATCATTGCAACTACTAGTGCATGATTGCTTTGTAGCATTGGAAGCACATAAAATGCCATTATTGAGAAGCCATACGTCATGACTGTTGGTCAGGTTTGAAACAATTTGGCATTATATGAAAAAGTGGAATGTGTACATGTGTGCTCAATTTGCAAGCAAATATGTGTGTGTCAATGTATGTGTGTGTATGTGTGTGTGATAGAGAGAGAGAGAGAGAGAGAGAGAGAGAGAGAGAGAGAGAGGAGAGAAGAGATAGTGTGAGATGCTTAGCATTGGCCTATATCAAATGCATAGTGGTGCTTGAGCAATACTGAGTCTGTTTTGTTGGATGAGGGGGCATTGACATAGTTAAACCTTTATGATAACTTCGCATGATTAAAAGTGTAATTTGCAGGTTCTCATCTGATATGGGGAAAATAAACTTGAAAGATATAGGCGATCACCGGGACGCTTCTGCACTCTGTGATGAAGTATGTTGACTACTTGTAGTTAACTAGATGCATCAACTTCATTCCTTCGTCTTTCTGACTATGCTAAAAAGAACGTCTGAATGTGCATCTTGAGTTTTAATTTTCTCAAACTTAAGAAGACATTATGTTTTCCCATGCTTGAATGTTTTCCTGTCAAGCTAACGTCTAATCATTATGCAGCTTGATATGCTTCAAGAAGAAAATGAGATTATCCTTGAGAAGGTATATGTTAATTTCTTGATTTTCTCTCATCCCTCCATTACAGCAGTAAAATCTCTAGACTTAATGTGCTATTTGTAGGGAATGACATTAGTTTGGAATATGTTGTACAGCTCAGAATAGAGGAGGAGAGTTGTGAAGATGCAGAAGCTAGAGTTAAGGAGCTTGAAAAGCAGGTCATTTTATTTATATGTTATTTATATTTTGCAAAGAGCTCTGGAATGCTTTTTATCAAAATAAGACTGAACTCTGCAACGTAAGAGGGTTCACCGACTTCTTGTGCAAATCTTGGTTCGTAGTTATACGTTTGACTCCATGCTTATAACTCTTCTGATGTCTAAAAGATGATACTGTGACAAGGACTTGAGAGTTAAAAGAATTATTGTTATAAAAAAAGAGTACAATGCAGAAAACCACATATGATTAACACCAATTTCGCTTCACCACCCATGATCCGAAAACTACAACTTCACCAACTATGGTTTGGCATCAAGCTCCAAGTTACCTCATTTTCATCCAATTTAACAGCAAATGGACTTCTCTTGTCAAAAAGCGAGTGAAGTTATAGTGAATTTTCTAGTGACAATAGTATCCTTAAGTCTCCCTTAAATTTAACAAAGCATACCCTTACCTAGTTAACCCAAATAAAATAATTAACCTACTAATTAATCAAAATAAAATAATTAATCTTACTAATTTACCCAAATAAATAAATAAAATACTAACTAACCCAAATAAAATAAATAATAACATACTAATTAACCCGGGAAAAAAATTAAACTAGCTAATTAGCAATTTTATTTCATTAAAAATAACATAAAAGTGATATCAAAATGATAAATAAAACCCAAATCATTAAATTTAAGAAACTATATCACAAAATTGAAGAAGGAGAACGTCCATGAGAGAAGATCAGGAGGGGAGTAGGGGAATGGAGCAAAACTTTGTGGCGGCAGATAACTTTTGACTTTTGATACAACCTTTGTACATTAACGCCCAAACACAAATTTTCACGCACAAAATCTTTAGTTAGTTCTTAATTTCTTTGAGAAATGTTTCAAGTTTTGACTGCCCAATGGTTGCGCACATCAAGCTTTCAGTCTCCTGTACCAAACTACCACGACCTCATTGGCTGCCCTCCACTGTTCGTCATCAATTTTTCTAGTTTCTTGCCGATTGAACCAGTTGCAGCCACTATTTCTGTCATGTGTCCGATTATTCCTAGCACTAGTAAGGAGCTAGAGTGATATTGCACCATTTATGAGTCTAAAACATGTGGTTAATTAGGATGTTTTAACTTGAACTTCTTGGGTTTATGAGTTACCGTCTTTCTGAGCAATCATGGGTGATTGAACTTTTGTGTACTTCCATTTATTTTGTGAGTAAATCCATTTATTATAGGGAAGAAATACAAAAGCATTTTGAACTGGTTTTGGATGGTTAGGGTTTGTTTGAGTTGATTCGGGGTTGAAGATGATGGCTAAGGAGAGGGTTGATTTCAATAATTTATAACTTTTTTTTTGTTGGTAAAATGAAGAAAATGCTACCAAGGATAGAATGGTATAAACCCACTAGAAGTAATGATGTTAGACCAAAATTGTTATAGAACTAGATGTCAAACCACAAGTAAGGAAGTTTTAGTTTCTTTAAATGGTGAGGTGGAAATTGGTATAAACCACAAATGTTTCTTTTTGCATTGTACTCTAATAAAAAGGACTTGCCAATTGAAGAATCAGGTGATTTTTGTGCTTCTTGTGGGAATAAAGTTTCTACGGCCCCTAGCGTGTGGAGTTCACCAAACTACACTTCAATGTTATAATAATAGCACTAGCTTATACTCCCTATGAACAAGTTTATGTGACCCACCTCTTTTTGTTGTTTCTCGAAATGGATTTCAAGATGTGTTAAAACTTAAAAATATAGTTATACATTATTTTTCATTTTTTTTAAATTTACTTTATTTTTATGTATTGTATTTTCAGCTGAACTAAAAATAAGTATACAAAGTATAATACATAATCATGTTTTCATCAAGTTTACATGCTGAAAACACCAAAATAAATGGCTACATAAACTTAGAGGAAGGCATATAAACTTCATGGTGAAGATTTCTACTCATCCTACTTAACAAACCCCCAGCTAAAACTTCCTATTATCAGGGAGTAAAAAATATGAAGCATCGATATGGACATGGGGCGACACAACATTTTTCCAAAAAAAAGGATACGATATATTGGGGAATATATATATATATATATATATATATATATATATATATATATATATATGTATTTCTACAATAAAAAAATATAGGTCGTCATTTACAAATTATAGTCAATAACATAATATGACTTTGTACTACTAATAACAAAGTGTTAATAATAGGGTTACATGTAGGTACCAAATGGTTACCTGAAGTACAGATATTTTTTTTCAATTTGACCCTCCATGTGTCCATGGCCTGTCCATTGACATGTCCAGCCATGTCCAGCTGTGTCCGACATCAAAATAATTTTTAAAAAATAAAAACAATTATGGGGATGTGTCCAAGGAGTGTCGGTGTCCGAGTGTCTGACACGGTCCCAACACTGACATGGAGGCCTTCGGGAGGTGTCCGTGCTTCATAGAGTATGGGTACTGGGATGCCACTAGAGTTCCATGACATGAGAAAACAGTATCTATGTGTGTGTGTATACATATATTTATGGGAGGTGATCCATGACTAGCGCTAGATGGGAGCATTGTTCCATCTACTGCATCTAGGACTGTCAAGGTAAGATCCCAAGGCCTAGATTATTTTAAAAAAACATACTCCTTCTGCCCCTTAGCTCTAAGGGGCAGAGTGACATAAAAAGGGGCGGAGTGACATAAAAAGGGACGGAATATATTTCTACTAGTTAAATCTTGTCTTATTACAACCAGTTGTATTTCTTAAACATGTTTTCACAAGATGTTCAATGATTGTCACAAATTGGCAGGTAGCTGCTTTTGGAGATGGAGTATCTCTCGAAGCTAAATTGTTGAGCAGGTAATTACAGTTAATAAATGCGCTCGTCCCTTTCTAATAAATCCTTAAATTTAGTCTATTTATTTTATCTCCTAATTATGAAATGCCATATTATTCTTGTGCAGAAAGGAAGCTGCATTGCGTCAAAGAGAGGTAATCTGTTTTCTTTTGAGTTTAAGTGAGATGAGCATGTCTTGGACTAGGTTACGATATTGACATGAGAAGAAATTCTTATTTATAAATAATTGGTTTGTAGTTTTGGAATAAATTTGAATATTAGATCGTCATATCTTCTCCTGTGACCTGGTGCACTTTTACCCCCTCGGCCTGTTGACTATACATGAAAGCCTAAAACTTTCGCTTTCACTTTCATTTTCACAGGTTGCACTTAAAGAAGCAAAACAAGCAAAAGATGGCATAGATGATGAAATTGCATCCCTCCAGTCAGAACTTAAGGTAATGTATTTGTCTATTTGTGTGCCTATATTATGATATCATAAATTTGCGAAACATGTGGGTTAATGCTAGGGATCTCAAATCCACATTCAATCATTACATTGGTTGTTCAATATCAATGCGAGTCCTAAGGATACACCAATGCAATGATTACATGTGAATTTGAGACACATTTAAGACCCCAAATTTGGGACCTCTAGCATTAGCCAAACATTTTTGTGTGGTAAGTGGTAACTTGTAAGTACCCCTCCATTTCCCATTGGTTGTCACTCTTTTTTGGTGAAACATATTTATGAATTATTTCTAAATATTTATTTTTTATTCTCAACATTTTTGTATGTTATATTTTCAACTATAGCGAACTTATTTAAACATATAAGGTATATATTTTCTGTCTTAAAATTCGTGCCAGAAATGCTCCAAAAAAAAGTGACACTTGGTTATGAAATAGAGGCTGTATTTTTTAAATTACAAAAATGATCCATACAAAGAGGCACCAAGGTGACGTCACTGTACAAACAAAGTTTCAAAAAGGTACACAACAAACTGTGCCACCAAGACATGCAACCTACATCATTTCCCAATTATGCTAAAGTCCGACAAGAAGTAAATGAAGACAATAGTCAAATTGGGAAACAGAGGAGTATGTTTTATTTGCTGTAATTAGTGAATAAGATAATCACTGATGCTGGCTTTTCATAAGATGATGCTTTGGTAATTACTTGAATCAGAAAGTGAAAGATGAGTCTGCTGCTGCTATAGACCAGTTTCAGGGAATGGCGTCTGAAGTTAAAAGTCTAAATCTAATGACACAAAGGATGGTCTTAACTCATCATGAGATGGTATGCATTTATATTTATGCAATGCATGAAGGGTAGTTTTCTCACATGTAGCTTAATTGTTTATGCTTATTTACTTTGTAGGAGGAAGTTGTTCTTAAGCGGTGTTGGCTTGCACGCTACTGGGGTTTAGCTGCACGGCATGGTAATCTACATATTGCAATATTATTGTATTCGTGACAGAGGGAACTAAATTGTTTGTTTTCACAGAGGAGTTTTTGTATCTTCTAATTCTCTTTGTTCCTTTAGGCAATCGTGAGATTCCCAGCAAGTGGAATTTAGGCATTTTTTGTTTTGTGGGTTGAGTTCATTTTATCCCAACTGGTGGACAGAAGATACATGAATGGATGCATGGATTAACCCTTTTGTTATTTA
Source organism: Hedera helix (assembly GCA_947179155.2). Lineage (NCBI taxonomy): Eukaryota > Viridiplantae > Streptophyta > Magnoliopsida > Apiales > Araliaceae > Hedera > Hedera helix. The sequence goes on from OX359277.1 coordinate 46,803,686, forward strand.
TCTATCCTGATGAAACTCATTTCCAATGTCAAAATGTCAAAATTTCTGTCTTTCCAGTGTCCCACTCTCCAACAAAAGTTTCTTTCTATTGTCTAGATATGTCATCCACTTAAATACCCTGAAACTTTATAAAATTTTCTAGCAAACCTACACTTGAGTCCATATACTCTAGTTTTTGTTTTTGGCGCAGCACTGTGTTTTGTTAGGTATCTTTGTTTCTGAGGATATGTTTACTACTACTAGATTTTTTTCTTGATGAAACATATTTACTTCGCAGTTGATTTCCTCACATCCAGCATGTATATTGTCTCTATTGAGGCCATATCTTTCTTTTGTGTAGGCATCTGCTCAGATATTGCAACATCTAAACACGAGTATTGGTCATCATTAGCACCTCTTCCTTTTGAAGTTGTCATTTCTGCTGGACAGAAGGCTAAGGAGGAGTGCTGGGGAAAAGGCTAGTAATGGCTATTTGAAGATGTTGATACTCTTTTGTTATTCACACTACAGCAAAAGCCTATCTCAGAATTTGTATTATGGAAGTATGATTTTATCATCTATATTTATCATTCTGAACCCTTTATGCCTACAACATTCAACAGGGGATGACAATCCAGAGTGGAGGAGCAAACTTATCCAGGACTTGAGTGATGTAACTGGAGAAGGAAATATTGAAAGTATGCTTTCTGTTGAAATGGGATTGAAGGAACTGGTTTCCTTGAAGGTCTCGTCCAAGTTTTAAGATAAAACTCGTTACACATATTTCTCTTTCATATTTTGTATATCTGTTAGTCTTGACTGTGCAATATTGTGAATTGTCCCCTCGTCTTCTTTATCATGTCTTTTCAGTGCAGATGTGCTTTTGTGTTGATTTTAGTATTTGTTTATATGGAAGTTTTGTCATTATATTTTCTGATTGTTGTTTAAAAGGTTGAGGATGGCATTGTGCTTGCGTTATCCCAACAGCGACGTCCTAACTCTGTTCGACAATCTATCTCAGGTTTGTTGTGTATGTTGCAACAGGACTGTATTGATTCTTTATTGATGCCTGTTGTAATCGATAAATTGCATCTTTGAAGGACCCATGATTTATGAAACTTGTGATGAATCTCGTATTATCCTGTTTTTGATGTTAACGATGCTTCCTACACACAAGACACTGGAAATCATATATATATCCATACACCTGTCTATATTGCAAGGATTTGTTAAAAGCATAATTTTAGTTGGTAAATGCCTTTACATGACTGAATTTCCCTTCTGCCAAAATTAATGATGACTGATTTCCAGATTAACAGCCTCTAGATATTCTATTTAATTTTTCGTTGTAAGAAAAAGTAAGTAGCTGCCTCTGGTTTTTAGAAGGCTTTCACATCATATCCCCAAGTTTAGATTTCCCATCTTTTTCTTCGTTTAAATTGTTCTGCTACCTCTGCTCCACTATATAAGACAACTTTTGGTTACTTTTTTTTGGCATGGATATTAAGACGTACCCAAAAAATATACATTATACTCTTATTATTTATTAATGCATATGAAAATTTGATATGCAAATATATTGAGAATATAAAAATAGGTTATTGTTTTTGGACCGTCTCAAAATCCATTATGAGAACCATTAAAAGTTTTTGTCTGATTAAGTAGGACGAGGGGAGTAATTTACAAAACTATTTTCCTTTTTTTGTTCTTATTAAATGTGTATTTATGGGACTCTCAGTTTCTTCACAATGCCAATATACTATGGCAACTATCTACCTTGAAATATGAAGTGTCTAATCAATTAAAACGTTATTGAGTGATGAGGACGGTGAGAAGCAAGTGGCGTTATCTACCCTACTTTGGAAACTCAAACTGCATAGATGCATGTAGTATCAAATTATTAGGAAAAAATTATTCCAGAATTAAGCTTGGGTAATTTTATTATTAATTTTCTGTTTGTGAATTCTGTGTGTTGTATATTTTTTCATCCCATCTGCTGAACGAAATTCAAGGAGTTGGTATACAACTATGATGGGACATGATTATTTGCTTAAAATGCTCTATTGTATTGGTGATTGCTTCATGTTCTTTCAGCTGCAATGACTTGGCTTCTAAATTAATACGTATGTTTTAGGCGCAAATTTACTACCTATAAATTGTGGCTTGGAGGTGGCCTCTGCTTACCATAAATGTATATTATTTACTTATCCTTCTTTCTCCTTTTCCTAAACTCATTTTCTAAGCAGATATCAAGTCACCTGGTGATACAAAGTTCATGGAAGCATTTGGTAAGTTTTGAATTTGTTAATCAATTTTCACTTGTTGAATTTTGTTCTGCATTTTTGCAGTAAAATTATGCGATTACTGAGTTTTGTGAAAGTTAGCACTTTCATCTAGTTAAGCTGCAATAGGAAAGGATAACCCTTAAGAAATTTTCTTTGTTGAAAAGTTTTGCCCTTAGAAAATTCTATTTCGACAATGGCTGGAGACAATACGGTAATCAGATGGCATTCTCTGCAGGTGGATCCAGAAATTCTCCTCAGCTATGGCAATATATATTAAAAACAAAATTTGTGAAAAGATAATATTAACCTATACATATACATACACACATTTTTTAAAATATTAATTATATTGATTATATCACATTCAAAATGGTATATATCTGTCACAATAATATTTTTTGTAGTCTTCATTTCTTCGCAATATTACGTAATGTCCCATGTTTTGATTGTATGAAGTAACAAATTTGTATATTTTGCATACTTTACAATTGTAGTAATTTTATTAATTAGAATTTTGATGAATTATATCAATTTTAAATTTTAGTTTTCGCTAATTGACTTCTCAAAAAGTGAAAATAAACTTTCTATGAAAATTTTCAGCTTAACTTCAAAATGTCAATTAAAACTCTTGTGGAATGGATGGACTGCTATACAGTAAAATAAATTACTTATAATAAATGGAAGCAAAATCGTGTGAACATGTTCATTCCCTGTCAAGTATATCAATAAGAGAGCCAATAAAATAAAAGGGATTAGGACACAGAGCCTGTGAGTAAGGTACTATTCTTGGTTTATTGGATCCTAGGTCAGGACTAACGGGGCTCGAAACAATGGATGACAGAAGGGTTAATTCTCCTAAAGATACTATGAAGGCAGGAGCTAGATAGCTAGGGTTTAGCGATAAGGAAGCTCTATTCAAATGGTGTAGAAAATAGAAATTGCGATTGTTAGCTTGCAGGGGGCGGGCTTTCCTATGGTAGTCCCGCTCTAGCAAAAATATACTACTACTCTTCCAATAATTTATTCATCTACTCAAGCTGAAATTGAATGGTTTGAAAGCAACACTTGACTTGACTCTTTATTTCATTCATTCAATTATTGGCTAAATTATATATTCCCTCTATTACAAATTATAAGATCATTATTAATTTTTGAAAATTAATTTAAAATATTTTAAAACTTAAAATTAATATGATTTGTTAACGATTATGAAACAATAGCTCTTACAATCAATATTACTTTTTAAATAATTTGCAATATTTTTTTTATATTGACTAAAATTTTATGAATCTATGTCAATTTTGAGTTTAAAAATATCTCCAATTGATTTCAAAAAGTCAATAATGATATTATATTTTGAAACAAAACAAGTAGTTATTGCAAGAGAACATTACTACATACTTTCCAAAAACTATTATTATTATATATATAAAAAAATTAAAGTCCAGCTATGGCAATTTCCACCTAGCTAAATTCTATGTGATGCGGTTTGGATGAATCTATTATGTGTGATCATGATAAGATTCGTGTGTTTTCTTGCAGAATTGAGTCCGGAGGAGTCTGAGGATGTTCTTTTCAAAGAGGTCTGGCTTTTCTTTCTAAGTGAGATGTTGCATATCAGTCTCAACACAAAGTTGTTTGCTACAGTTTTGATTTCTAAGTATCATGTATCTTGATTTCCGTCATATCGATTTAATTACTTGATTTCCTTCACATTCATTTAATTAAGTTGGAATTCCTTCATTGCCTTAAGTTTAGATATGGGATTCATTTTCGGCTTACCTCAACTAGTTTTTGATAAAAGGCAATGTTAAGATGAGTTGAGTTAAATTTACTCCACTATAAACACGCAGCTACATGTTTTATCAAAAAAAAAAGTACTTGTTAGACCTCAAACTGTAGTCTTTAACCAAATAATCTTGTAAAGCCAAATTATCCCAACTATAAATATGATGCTAATTGTTAAGCCTTATTCTTAACCAAATAATGAGAAATAAAAGTTTTAAAATTTATTATCACTTCCATTTGTTACCCACTTCATACACTCGTAGGTAATTACCCCAGTTCCGCTAGCTTCTCCAACCTCTGAACTGTAATAGATTTGGACAATCTACAGTTGTCATGCCTTATTGGCAAGGTAATTTCTTACGCGAGAGCCTTGTTTCTTTCTGAGACAGCCTGAGACCTTTTAACTTTTTTACGTTGTTCCTTTTTCATCTTTATTCTTTCTACAAGCTTTGTAGAGTTTGCCCACAGAGTAAGAATTCATGGGCCAACATGAAATTTAAGAATCTTCCTAGTGTATGATATAAGGCAAATGCACTTAAATGTATCACTTTGTCTTCTCAAATACTTTTCTTTTTTCCTTCTAATATAAATTCTACATCACATTTAATTTGCACAGGCATGGCTTACATATTTTTGGAGAAGCGCCAAAGCCCATGCTATAGAGGAGGATGTTGCCAAGAAACGACTACAATTCTGGATTAGCCGTAGTGGGCATTCGCCAACTTCACATGATGCTGTTGATGGTAATTATTATTAATTACATCCCTGCTTCATGATTAATAATTGATGTTTGGTTATTATTCCAGTAAGTTGGATAAAATTGGAAAACAAACTTGGCCAAAGTTGTTGACATGTCTTAGTTCGGCAACTCTGGTTTCCAGTAAACATAAGCTGTTTTTTCCCCCTGATTTGATGAAAAATGATAGACAAGAAAAAGAAGGTTAGTAGGTGACATCTCCAGAGAAATTAAGGTCCTAGTACCTCTCTCTCTCTCTTTCTGTGTTTGTGTGTCCATTGATCCATGTTGTATCAATCGTCCCTTGTTTATTTGGAAAAAGGTGGTTGTTATTGTAAGTGTACAGAGTGGTGGGGGACTGATGAAAAAGAAGGTTTGAGAGAAGAAAAGACTTTATTTGCTCATCTACAAATCAGCAAATTATAGGCGAGCTTTGCATGTAGTTTCAAGTTCCAAGCACAAAGAGACTTGACAAATAAAATGGAAAAGTGAACCTTGGATTTATTTTTATTTTTTTTTCAATAGGTTTTCAAGATTCATAATGAAAGACATATTTAACGGTTTCTTAAGTTTCCCAATATTTCAATTTTACATGAATATGTATACTTGCATAGTTAACTCTTTCAACTCAACTTCCTTCAAATTTTATATCCTTGAGTTAAGGTCTGTTGCATGAATCCTTATTCCTAGATTCTTCTTTATATGGTTAATAAAATAGCCTTTTTTTGCTGTAAAAGTCAAACTAATCAATAGGCATGACCAACTGAGATAGGTAAGTCCATGCATACTAGTGCTGTTGGGAGAGAGAAACCAGATGCAGTTCCATGTGTAAACTATTGAGAACAATCCTGTAAAGATGAAGGTGTTGCTTCTTGTAGCAGTCACATGTAGTCTAGAGAATTTTGACAAAAGGGTGTGGAATCTTCATTCTCATTTTTGTTTGTACACATCTTGGTTACAAGCCAATGTTGATTTATGGTCTGATTCACGTTTTAGTTGAGCAAGGGCTGATGGAGCTAAGGAAATTGAATATTGAGCAACGACTGTGGGATGCATCTCGCAAGGAAGTTGATCAGGATCCTTCTACGTCTATTGCAAGAAAATCAGTGGGAAAATCAAAGAACTAATCAAAAGTTTGGTAGCTTCTGTTCCTTGGATGTTTGTATTATCAGTATCTTCTATATTTTTCAGTTCTTTCCCTGATTTGGCAGTATTACCTTAGTCTGGCCACGCTCATTTTACAGTCTTACGAGTTATGGGATTTAGGGTTTTTTTTGTGGCATCTGCCTACCCCTTGAAGCATTTCTGTTCAGTTCCACCAAAAGAGTTTCATTTGAATTTATTTATTCTTGTCAATTTGTGAAATTCTTTAATTTAAAATTAATATGATTTTTTTAAACTTTAATTAACGCAAAAGTTAGCTAGTTTGAGACAATCTACAAACTTCATGGCTGTGATACCTTGCTCTTAATACCTTAAATAAACTATGTCTAAGAGTATAATAAATAATAAAAGAGTTATTAAGTCGAAGCAGAACAGTTAGAGTTCAAAGACCAAAATACCCCTAGCATAGAAGTTATAAGTCGAACTTCTGTTGTAATTTGATACCACTTTGTTGTGCTATGGTCGTTCTACTCTGCTGTTCAAAATAAATGCTCTGAATATACATAAAATACACAAAAATGTATTCGCTAGCACACAATGTACTGATTCGCTAACACAAAAATATACTGAATATGCACAAGATAGTGCTCGTCAGCACAAAGCAAATACACGAGTGTCCACAATAATACACAATTTGGCTCAAAGGTCTTATGGTTATCATGAGGTTGGGGGTTTTGAATTTTAGGCGTGTGAGTTTGGGTTCAAATTACAAAAAAAGAAGAAGATAATAATAAATAAATAAAAAAATACACAATGCGCTGAGATTGATGATGTCAGTATGACATCATCAATGACGTAATCATCTTCAAACCAGCTGGGTAAACAATTCGTAAGCTGCAATTGAAAAACTTGAAGCTCTGCCGAATTGATCTAGATGACTAGCCAAACGTCAAACATACTTGTTAGATCACAAATGAAACTACAAAGCTGCTCTAGTGTTGGAGAAATATGGATCAAACAAATATCTTTAGCTAGATTTCTTAGATAGATGATTAATAAAGGCTAGCACTAGCTGCTGGCATTGTTTCTAGGCCTATAAATAGGTTCATTCTGAAGAAAAGAATTCATAACATACACTGCAATACACATATACACATACAATCACGTAGAAGAATTCATAACATACACTGCAATACACATACAATCACCTAGAATTCTCGGCAAAACAAGCTAGAGAGAATGTTCAAGAACCCAAAAGCTTGAATCCAAGGTAGGTCACCAACATTCGTTTTTATTACACATTTATTTCTGGGTAAGTTTTAAAGTGATCTGGGTAGTTAGAATCCAGTTTAGAAGTCTAAAAATCAAACCGTTTTAAAACTCCTAAAAACTTACTTTTTGTCCGTGATCTAGTTGTGATTCGTAAAGTCTTTCTTTTTGTTAAATATTCTAGCACAATATTATAGTCAATCTTTCCAGAAAGTTATAGAAACAATGAGTCCATTTTGGTCAAGTCATTAATACAGTTATTCTTACCACCCTAAGAGTGATGGGCAAACAGAGAGGATCACTAGATACCTGGAGGCCCATCTCAGAGCTATGACAAGCCACAGACCACATTAATGGGTAAAATGGTTACCTGCGGCTGCGGGTACACTACTTCCTTGCACAACTCCATCAAGATGACACCCTACGAAGCTCTTTATGACACCAAACAAAGGACCATAATAATACCCAAAACTGGTACTTCTATTGTGGCTGCAATGGAAGTTTTTTCCTCAACAAATTCCTCAAGGACTCTTTACATAAAGCTCAACAAATATACAAACACTATGCAGATCTCCATAGGGTTGAAAGAGAATTTGACGTCGGAGATTGGGTATTGATATACATATGAATTATGCATTTTAATATTTTCATTTTTATTAATTTATATGTATATTATATTTAACTAATATATTTTTTTTTAGGAAATAAATAAATAGATAAGTTAAGTTGAAAAGTGAGTTTTAGAAGTTATAGTTGATTTTTATTTGGACTTCAATAAAGAGATGTGTAAGAAAAGAATAATACTTTGAAGATAGAGATAAAAAAAAGTTTAATTTTATCTAGATGATTAAAGAAAAATTTATCAAATTCAATATATCTTAGATTAGGTTACGATTTATTTTTCTTATAAATAGGTATTTTGTTTTCGGGAGAGGAGATTTTTTCTCCTTTCCAGCAGCTTTCGATAAAGGAAGGAGCAGGGAGTTTTTTATTTTATTTTTCATTCTCATTCACATACATTAGCTTTCGGTAAAGAAAGGAAGGAGTGAGGAAGTTGTTATATTTGTTTACAATATTTTTTCATTGATTTAATAAAGTTCTTTTTAATTATTGTTTTATTAATTTTTATTTTATTTCATGCAATTAATATTAGTAGTTTTAAATTTTGTTTTTTTCTTTATTATGAATTCCATGGTTAACTAAATTTTATAATACCTAGGCTGATGATTAAATTATGTATTACATATTAATATTTTCTATCCATTCCGATATTAATACATAATTGTTTATTCCTTCATTTTTACATTCGCGCAAAATTCGTTAGGCTCTTATATTATTTATGATGTTTTGATAGGTTATAATTAATCTGTGAATTTTCCATAACTTATACTTACCTATATTAGTTACATGAATCGTTATTTTTAAAAGAAAGGAAAAACTAAATTGAAAATTAATTCAGAAAAGAAGAAATTAATTGTTAGGTTAGTATTTAGTAAATTCGAATTCCTAGGTAGTTTTTTTTCTTCTCATTACTAGTTTTCATTATTAATTTTAAATTTGCATTATGTAGTTAATTAATAATTCACCATTTTTATTTTTAATTTGTTGGAATATAAATTAAGAATTTAATAATTAATTTAGTCCATATGGTTCAACTTGTATTTTTTTCAGTTCTACAATAAACTCTGTGCACTTGCAGTACATAATGTTATCATATTAGGTATATATGCTGCTTCAACCTTATACACAGTCCTCAGTCAAACTAAGAAGAAACCTAAAGCTATCTTACAAGTATTGTTTACAATAACATTTTTCGATATTTTATTGTTTGAAATTGTTGCATGATGTCTTATTTTTAATAGTTGCAAAAATATTACGCTCAATGTAAGTTACTAAACAGTCATTCATCTATTCATCTCTTATTTGGTTATGGAGGTCATTCTTCACGATATTCATGGCTGAAAATATTTTTTCAACAGTTGTAGTAGCAACAGGCAAAAATAGAGTCAACTTTAACAACAAATAGACTTGATGATACACATCATCCTCTTTTTTCTTAACTAACATTTGAGCCAATTCTTCAATTCCTTTTATACTCGAAAAATTGGGATCGTTTCTTATATCCACAATATAATTTTGGAGTTGACTATCAAGTGCCAAAAGTTCCATATTATCAAATTCTAAAGGGTAAAGTTTTGCAAATTCAAATAATTTTTTTATTATCAAATGCTAAGAGAGAGGCATGTGGATCAAGACATGCTACACTTGAAAGTAACTCTATATTTGTATTATCAAAACGATCATTCAACTCCCCAAGTTGACTATCAATCACATTGAAAAATAACTAAACCCAAAAACGATAAAGGTTTGTGATTTCTTTAATATTGCGTCGTGATCTCCCTTGAAACACAAAAATATCATCCATCCTTGGGACAACTATGTTATGTTATGCACAAAATTCATAAGTTTTCGCTAACAAATCATCCTAGTTTTCTTTCATGCATTGTAATCGTTACTTCGTTACATTGATTAGAGCTATGACATTTACAATGTCTTGATTTTTCCTCAGTAAGGCTTGTGATAAGTCATTTGTAATTCCCATGACTCATTTCAGTAAGTGTAACAAGAACACAAACTTAAAATCATGCATGAATTTCAAAAATGTACTAGCTTTTGTATTTTTCTCCCATTCGATATCATCTGCTACAAACGTGAACACATCCATTATTGGAGAAAACAAGGTAATAACACTCAAAATTGTTTTAAAATGTGAACTCCAACGTGTTTCACTATGTCGCTTTAATGTTGTTTCTTGATTCAAATATCGTCCACTCTTGATTGCGCCACTAGTAACTCCTTCAGCTACTTTTTGAAATTGCTTCAATTTCAGAATTTCTTTTCGCTTACAAGAAGCCCTCACAACATTTGCTGACAATCCAAGATAATCAAAGAAAGAACATAATGACTTATGTTTCTTAGCAACTATAACAAATGTCAACTAAAGCTGATGTGCAAAACAATGAATATAGAAAACACATGGATTTTTAGATAATATTAAACTCTAAAGACCTTTAAACTTCCTTGACATATTGCTAGCTCCATCATAACCTTGGCCACGCATATGTGACATGCTCAATCCATGTTTAGAAAAAAGTTGATAAATAACAGTTTTTAGTGTCAAAGTAGAAGTTTCAGGAACATGAATAATGACAAGAAATCGCTTAATGATACAATCATACCTATCCACGTATCGTAAAATCACTGCCACTTTTTCTTTGATTGTTGTATCACGAGCATCATCAACCAATAAACAAAAAACGCATCCCTAATTTCTTTAATGATATCTTGTGTAGTCAAAAATACAATGGCTCTGCAAATATCTTTTTGAATTGAGGGTGCAATCAATTTATGATTCTCTGGAGCATTTTTTAGGACAACTTTGTTGGTTTACAGAAACAATACATACATACAATCAAATTGTATCAAACAGTGGAAGCAAGGCATAAATCATATTTAAAATTTTCTACAATCCCATGAATCACCTTATGCAGTATTATTAATCAAGGAAGGTTCGAAGATATACCTTATGAAGGTGAATAAACCCTTTGATCTTGTGACGACCCTAAATCCGGGTCCCTCAAACCTCGAATCTAGTTTAACACGAATACAATATTTTCTTTATCAATCATAACTTATAACAATATTAACATTGATATATAATAATTTATTTATAATTTTACAACATCTCTTTCTATTCCAGAATCGAAATATTTACAAATTCCTAGTATGTCTCAATATCATACATGATACGACATTCTATTACAATCAATTTGAGTATTTAACACTCATATTACATACCAACCAATTCTTTATTCTACACAAATATTTTACCTATCAAATTCGGACTAATATCTACAATAGTCATTTAGACCTTCAATGAAAGTAATGTGCATTCATGTTCCTTGATCTTTATTAAAAATTTTGACTAACTCGCACTTATCTGAAAGTGTTGATTTTATAGCAAGAGTGAGCACGACAGCTCAGCAAGTTTAACAGCTACATATAACACATTGCATGCTTCACATATTAAACATACTCTGCATTTTATACGTATATCATACTTTTTATTTTATGAATGTTTCATACTTCTTATACATCGCATATAATACACATCTAACATATATCAAGTCATGCTTCTTATTCTGTACATACTTCGCATATAATCATACTTCATGCGTTTCACATAACACAAATATCTTCAATAAATTCTCATATCAATAATTTAATAACATATGATTGCATAGAAATGCATGTAGGAACAAGTTCTGAAAAACTTGTCTGGTTTGCTTCTACCATTTATGCTTATTTTGCGTCTTTAATTCAACCTACAATTTATATATGAAATTGACATCATCATTAGTTACAATGACTATTACTTAGTCTTTATATAAGACTCTAACTTCAAATTATTAACTCTTAAGATGTTCGACAAATGAACCCTTAAGTTCCGAACAAAAACTCTAGTCCAAAATATAATTCGGACATGTCGGGTACGCTTAACCAACTTACGTCTTCACTACACATTTTTCTTACGACCCACTTTTAATAAGTTGTCTAAATTAGTCACAAATGGACTATTTACATTGATTTAATTCAATTAAACTTTCTTCTTTTACATAACTTAAAGATTTGGACATTTAATAATGTACCAAATATCTCAAAATATTATCTACCTTTGATAATATACAATTACATTCAAATATTATTAACCATTTAATAATATTTTAATCACTCATTAATATTATTAACCATTTAATAATATTTTAATCTCTTACTAATATTATTAACCATTTAATAATATTTTAATCACTTATTAATATTATTAACTATTTAATAATATTTTAATCCCTTATTAATAATATTAATAGTTTAATAATATTTTAATCTCTTATTAATATTATTAATCATTTAATAATATTTTAATCACTTATTAATATTATTAACCATTTAATAATATTTTAATCACTTATTAATATTATTAACCATTTAATAATATTTTAATCTCTTACTAATATCATTAACCATGTAATAATATCTAAATCATTTACAAATGTTATTAATCATTTCACAACCTTTTAATCACATATTAATATTATTCACCACTTAATAATATTGTATTTTAAAAAATACCAATAGTTAACTTTTTAATTGTGTTAAACTTAGTCTTTATTTTAAACATTTAGCTACCAATTAGTTACTAATAAACTCCATATATTGGTTTATTACAAAAATATATTCATTTTACACTTATTTCAACTTAAATTTTCAAAAAAAACTCAACCCAGACCGACCCAACCTGACCCGGACATTAAAAAACTGTTAGGCAGTGGGCTCGAGTGCACCTATGAGCAGCTACGTCCACCACGAGCGCAGGTGCGCTCGACCCTTTTTTCAGAAAACTAAATTTTTGGCTGCACAACCCTCCGTCGTTCCGACAGCCATAACTTCTTTATTTTTAAACATTTTTTGGTGATTATTGAGTTCATTCTCATCAGAATTTCCCCCTCTACAACTTCTCTTTGTATCACAAATCTAAATTCCAAACGGATCTAAGCTTAAAATCACTCACAAGGACAGAATAAAAACTAGTTCCATAAATACTTAGTTCGATTGGTTCAAACATGATGCTACAAGCATTAGTTGCTAGACCATCATGTTTTATGACTCTACCTATGAGCAGCTACGTCCACCACGAGCGCAGGTGCGCTCGACCCTTTTTTCAGAAAACTAAATTTTTGGCTGCACAACCCTCCGTCGTTCCGACAGCCATAACTTCTTTATTTTTAAACATTTTTTGGTGATTATTGAGTTCATTCTCATCAGAATTTCCCCCTCTACAACTTCTCTTTGTATCACAAATCTAAATTCCAAACGGATCTAAGCTTAAAATCACTCACAAGGACAGAATAAAAACTAGTTCCATAAATACTTAGTTCGATTGGTTCAAACATGATGCTACAAGCATTAGTTGCTAGACCATCATGTTTATGACTCTACATACATCATATACATATCATGCATCATTTATAACCTTTCTAATTCAACATTTGACAATATAAATAACAAGATCTAGGTTAAGAAAACTTTTCAACCTTTAAAAGAAAATCTTATTCTTGAAAATGGTTGAATCTCTTCCTTGATCTTCTTGATCTATCCGAACATAGTTATCATCGTTGATGACTTAACCTTCATCTTACAAATATACATTAACACTTTGAAGAACATGGATGAACTTTAAAATGTGCTCTCCCTTCTCACTAGAAATCTCTCTCTACAATACTTAATGAACTAACAAATGAACCAACAACCTATACAAGTCATTGCTCCTCCTTATTTATAGAAGTCTAGGACCCTCTCAATTAAGCTCTTAATCAACCAACACTAGTTAATTAGTGGTCTTAAAGATGCTTACTATTGCATAGAATGACAACTTGGAATGACTAAAGTGAATGACTTCCATCAAGGTTGCTTGTAAGCAACTTTTAGAGTGAAAAATAAGCAATATGCAGCAACACTCAACATTTCCATGTGGGGCCCTCTCAAAATTCGGGAATAGCAATAATTTTTACCAACTTGGCTTTATTTTTATGTCTTATATCATTATATAAGCATCCATATATATATACACCAATATATGTATACCTATTTACCTATACATGCACAATATTTGCATTTTTGACATTTAAAATGTCATCCATCAACTTGACTATAAGCAACATAAATGGTGAAGTGTAAAATAAGCAACAATCACCAACACTTAACCCACATGTGGTTGACTCTTTAACTCCCATAAGACCTATGATTAAAGTTCTACACTTAACATTGGTCACTTAAATCTCCAACATTGGTTAAAGCTCATCTTATATATATATATATATTTACATATATATACATCTCCCAACAATTAACCACAATGTGGTTAATTCTCTACGTCATCCAACCCATGGTTACCTACCAATTCTACCTTGGTGAATTATATACATACATAATTGTATCTATAATATTCTTGCTACAACTAAACCATGCATAGTTAAATCTTTAATTTATTTACTACCTAGGGTTACTCAATTAATTCATCTATAGTTAATTCTTATCATCACATTTATTCACCTAACAATTAACTCATGGTTGGTTAATGTTCTCTCTTGTCTACCAACTAGGGTTATTCAATTAACCTTACATTAGTTAATTCTCTACACTCAATAATACTTGAAAATATTTTCCCAACACTTTGACTATCATTTGACTTTTAAATGTTTGGGCTACATAGTTTACTTTGCATTGGGCTTTCTTATTTAATTACTTGGGCTACCCAACACAACTCACACATCTTCCATAACTTGGGCTAGGTAATTTATTTAATTGGACTACCACCACATTATATACAATACTTGCCAACATAATTTAATTAAACTTATATTAATTATCTTTTCGACTATAATATTTTGGTTTATTATTTAATTACCTACCTTCATGCAAGTATTCCCATATTGGGCTACCATCTATAATCCTTTTGGGCTAGTCCACTAGTAGTAATTAAATTACTTGGACTCTTCATGAGGCTAGATCCTTAAATTTATTTGGACCTCTATATAATTACCAACAAGACTTACATCAATTAAAATATTGGGCTTGTTTTAAATTCATTAATGGACTCTATACAACAACTTAATAATTAAGTTAATTACTTAATTAATTACTTCACATTATTGCCATCCTAGACAATCATCCTAAATTTTTCACAACTTTAACTCATAACTAATATAATTAACCTAATTAATTATATTTCATGACTTTCTTTCTTACTTCATATTTAAACTAATTTATTTATTAGTTTAATTGAGTATTAACTTACTCATCCTCTTATTTGGCTATCAAGCACGCTTTATATATATATATATATATATATATATATATATATATATATATACATCTACAGTCACTTCTCAATTGAATTTATTTTCTTAATAAATTCTCTACATGCATCATTAAAATATTTTTACATTTAATTTCTAACAAATACATTATGTTAAAAAAAATGTTTACTCATTTTTTACACATCTCACTTCTACAACTCTATGTTTTAAACCATAACTTTTAATTAATATTTTAAAAAAAATCTTATCTACAATTCTTGTAAATATCTGGGATATTACAGATCTGATCTTCAAGTCTTAATCCTTTGATCCACACTCCTTCCGCAAATTAAACGCCATCTACTTAGTGTATGTAGTGCTCTAAAGGTAATCCACTAAGAATATATCAATTTGAAGAAGTAAATTCAGGTTCTTCAAGACCTTGGGTGGTTAACCTTAATTCTCTCTTTCTCCCCTAAACTCTTTAGGTCTTAGATCCTGGTTCCTTGAACCTCGGATCCGGTTCAACACGAGTACAACATTTTTCTCATTGTTCATAAATTACAACAATATTATAATTGGTAAATAACCATTTATTTACAATTTTACAACATCTCTTTCTATTCCAGAATCGAAATCTTTATACATTCCTACTATGTCTTAATATCATACATGATACGACATTCTATTACAATCAACTTGTGTATTTAACACTCATATAACATACCAACTAAAGTCTTATACTACACAATCATTTACCTGTCCAATTCGGACTAATATCTACAACAAATATTTAGATCTTTAGTGAAAGTAATATGCTTTCCTGTTCCTTGATCTTTATCGAGAATTTCAAATGATTTGCACTATCTGAAAATGTTGGTTTAGGCAAGAGTGAGCACGACGGCTCAGCAAGTCTAACAGATAGCACATAACACATAGTTCATGTTTATACATGCTTCTCATGCTTCATGCATTACATTATATGAATACATCATGCTTCTCATGCTTTGCATTTATTCATGTAACATATTGATCATGCATTGGAATGAATACATGACATACAGTTCAACTTATTCAATTAATTCAGGCTTTCTATCATATAGAATCAACACACCTCATATGATTTCACCAAAAACATATTTAATTCAAATTCTCACATGCTTCAAGTGCATATACAACAGTTATACACATAGCAACAATATCTGAAAAACTTGTCTGGTTCGCTTCTACCAGTTATACTTATTTGCGTCTTTCGTTCAACCTACAATTTATATAGGAAATTGACATAATCATTAGATGCAATGACTATTACTTAGCCTTTATATAAGATTCTAACTTTAAATTATTAACTCTTAAGATGTCCGACAAACGAACCCTTAAGTTTCGGACAAAACCCTAGCCCAACCCCAGTTGGACATGTCGGGTATGCTCATCTAACTTATACATTCACTACACGTTCATCGTACGACCTACTTTGAATAAGTTGTCTAAATTAATCACAATCGACTATTTACATCTGTTTAATTTAATTAAACATTCTTCTTTTTCATAACTTAATGATTCAGACATTTAATAATGTACCAAATACCTCAAAATATTATCTACCTTTGATAATATACAACTATATTCAAATATTATTAACCATTTAATAATATTTTAAATCTCTTACTAATATTATTATTCATTTAATAATATTTTAGTCATTTGTTAATATTATCAACCATTAATAATATTTTAATCACTTATTAATATTATTATCTATTTAATAATATTTTAATCACTCATTAATATTATTAACCATTTAATAATATTTTAATCACCAATTAATATTATTAAGCATTTAATAATATTTTAATCACTTATTAATATTATTATCCATTTAATAATATTTTAATCACTCATTAATATTATTAACTATTTAATAATATTTTAATCACATATTAATATTATTAACCATTTAATAATATTTTAATCACACATTAATATTATTAACCATTTAATAATATTTTAATTACTTATTAATATTATTATCCATTTAATAATATTTTAATCACTTAATAATATTATTATCCATTTAATAATATTTTAATCACTCATTAATATTATTAACCATTTAATAATATTTTAATCACACATTAATATTATTAACCATTTAATAATATTTTAATCACGTATTAATATTATTAACTATTTAACAATATTTTAGTCACATATTAATATTATTAACCATTTAATAATATTTTAATCACATATTAATATTATTAACCCTTTAATAATATTTTATTCATTATCTAATATTATTAATTATTTATTATATAATATCATTACTCTTTTAATAATATTCTAATTACTTATTAATAAACTTCATATATTAGTTTATTATACAAACATACTCATTTTTACACTTATATGAAATTAATTTTTCATAAAAATCTAACCCGGACTGTACCGACCCGGACAACAAAACATCACAAAAAAAATATGGGGTGATTCTTGGAATTTGGGTTGTTCGACCCTCCTTCGCTCCGACAGCTATAACTTCTTCATTTCAAAATATTTTGGGGTGATTCTTGAGTCCATTCTCATCAAAATTTCCCCCTCTACAACTTCTTTTTAGATCACAAATCCAAATTCCAAACGGAACTTGACTCAAAACTGCTCACAAGGACAAAGTGAAAACTAACTCCACAAATCTTTGGTTTTAATGGTTCAAACTTGAATAAAATAAACTCTACACATCCAAATAACACCAACTTAGTGTTGTTGTCTTCCTAACTTCTTGTTTTACAACATCTTATGGTTCAATCACATTTTTGAAAATGTTTTGACAATAAATTTAAGATCGAACCATTTAGGGTTTTACCGGTAACACAATAAGGAATTTTCTTCCATTTATTTGCATACCACCCATACCAATACTTGTATTAAACATACTAAACCATGAATCTACCTATATATCATATATCTAGACTTCTAGAGCATTAAAATAACTTTTGATCAGTTAAAAATATATTTTGACCAATCAAAACATACATAGACTATAAATCTAACTAAAGAATGGTTAGAACACTTTTCAACCTTCATAGTTCCTTCAATGAAGGTCTTCTTCTTTCTAGGTCTCTTCCTCCTTCTTGAGTAAATCATTATAACACTAGCTTACTAGCTCACAAGCTTTCTAGCTTTTTCTCTCTAGCTTTTCTCTCAATTGCTCTAGTAAAATGTCCAACAACATAATCCATTGGTGCACTACTATATTTATAGTACTTTGATAACCTCCCATTAATTCCTTAATCAACTAGTCATTGGTGAAATTAGAGGCTAATTGATGTTTACTATTGGATTGAATGACCAATTGATAGACATATTGAATGACTAGGGTGGTTAAGCTACTTTGGATTTGTGTGAGTTTGAAGCAACATGCAAGATCAAGCCACCCCAAGTGGGACCCTCTAAATCTCAGCACAATAGCCTTTTTATTCTCCATTTTTACTTTATTTTTTCTTCATTTAATATACATATATATATATACACACACATATGATCAATTATTGACCAATTTTGACTATCATTTGGGTTGGACTCTAGGATTTAATATATTGGACTCATCAATTTAATTAGTTTGGGCTCAATTTATTTATTACATTGGGCTAACATTAAGTACCCTATGTTACATTTAATCAAAACAAGCATTGGGCTTGATTAATTATAACTTGAATCAATGTTTAAATTAAATTACATGGACTACTAGGTAAATTAATTTGACCTAGTTTAATACCTCCATTGGATTTGTAATATAATTCAATTAGACTTGCTATAATTATTTATATCACATTGGGTTACTCAATTAACTCATCCATAGTTAATTCTCAACACCACCTTTATTTACCTAGCAATTAACCAATGATTGATTAATGCTCTCTCTTGTCTACCAACTATAGTTGTTCAATTAACCCTACATTAGTTAGTTCTCTACACTTAATAATATTTCTCAACACTTTGACCAACATTGGACCTTTAAGTGTTTGGACTACATAACTTACTTTGCATTGGGCTCTCTTATTTAATTATTTGGGCTACCCAACATAATTCACATATCATTTATTACTTGAACTTGATAATTAATTTAATTGGACTACCGCACTACTTGACAACATAATTTAATTGGACTTATATTAATTACCTCTTTATAATTATCAACAAGACTTACAACAATTAAAATATTTATTTGTCTTAATCCATTATTGAACTCTATATAACAATTTAATAATTAAGTTAATTACTTAATTAATTAACTTTTTATTATTGCCACCTTAGGCAATCGTTCTAACTTTTTCATAACTCCAACTCATGACTAATATAATTAACCTAATTAATTATATTTCATGACTTTCCTTCTTACTTCATATTTAAACTAATTAATTTATTAGTTTTAATTGAGTATTAATTTACTCATCTTCTTATTTGTCTAATAAACACACTTTAGGTATATATAATTTAATATAACCACCTTCACTTCTCAATTGAATTTATTTCCTTAATAAATTCTCTACATGCATCATTAAAATATTCCTACATTTAATTTCTAACAAATAAATTATGTTAAAAAAAATGTTCACCCATTTTCTACACATCTTACGTCTCAAATTCTAGGTTTTAAACCTTAACCTTTAATAAAATCAATTAAGATATTATTTAAAATCTTGGAAATATCTGGGCTATTACATCATTAACACTATCTATAATAATAATAATAATAATAATAATAATGCTCCTCTTATTAATTTATAATTAGTATTTTTAAAATATTTAATTATAAATATTAATCTATTTAATTTATTCTATAATGGTATAAATTAAATATACTTAATTTATTATTATTAAGCCAATTACTTTTAAAATAATATTTCTCTTTTATGGTATGACCTTTTAGGTTCAATATCATGCCAGTAGTAGAATAATAAATTAGAACCATTCTAATATTATTTATAATGAATTAAACTCCTTTAATTCATATATAAATTATTATTTATTTTACATCATAAATGACACCTCTGAGCATATCATGACACATACGTCATTTCCCGGAAAGGCCGGGGGCATATCCGTAATTTCAGCAACTCTAGGGACATATCGGGAATTTTTCAGAAAGATAGGGGGCATAATCGTAATTTCCGCATTAAGGGACATATTCGGTATTACCGAAAAAGACCAAGGGCACGCTGGTAATTTCCAGCCGTGCTGGTCGCCTGCGCAATGCGCGACGACTGTTTCTACCAACGCCAAACGGTGTCGTTTCAACCCTTCTTCTAGAAATTTCTTTCGCGGATCGCGCGGTCTGCCGTAAACGCTCCAAATTGTTCCAAAAATTATATAACCCATAGATAAACATCCAAAAAATATGTAGAATAATTATTCTAATTATTTTCTAATTTTTCACAATAATAATTTATTACCATAAATACCAAAATAAATCACAAAAAAATTGAATTATACCTTCTTTGGAGCTTAGAACTTTCTCTAGATGGCCCCAAATCTCTCCTTCTTGGTGTTAGCCATGGAGTTTCCGGGTGGCAAGGTGGTGTTGATGGTTTTCGGATGGCAACATAGAGAGAAAGAGTATTTTGTTTTTGCTTGTGTTGCTTTTTCTTCCTTATTTCCTCTCCTTCTTTTTATATAATTAATACACTTAATTCCTTTTTAGCAATTTACTAAGTCCACCGACTTATTTGCATGCCACGGAAACTTCCGAATTTTTCAAGAAAAATAACATGCAAAATTTTAATTTAAATACATTACGTAATTATTTCGTATAATAAATATTTTATATAATGTATATAAAATATTTATTTTAATTCACCAAAAATTATAACATGATTTATAAATAATTTTAATACCACTTTTGGGTACTTTACTTGACAAATTTTGTACACGCATAACGCCGTGCATGTAATTATATGAGGTAATTTATGTGACAATACATAACAACAATGAAATACATATATTGTATTCAAACTTCGCGGAATAATACAAAAGGTTCCTTAATCAAAAGGCTACACTTCCCAAGGTCTATTACCTTAATCTTAACATTACATATCTTAAGGAAAATACAAAAGATTTACAACAGTAATTACATAACAGTAATATAAACTAGCATGCAATTACTAAAACTAAACATTCGCTTTTCCCTTGCCTTTGTCCGATTTAGAGCTTTCGGGAATGGCTGAAATATAGTCATGATATAGCAAGAATGAGCAACTAAATGGCTCAGCAAGTTTATAAACAACAATCATACGATATATCATGATGAAGGGAAATAACTTCAAGGTTTCAACAATAGCAATTGTAAAAGATAACAAGAATCAATGTTCAATAAAAGAAGGAATTGACTCTTTACTGCTGAGTGGTCTTTAATGACCATGAACTGCTACTAAGGTAGAACAGACATACAATGTCTGACTCCTTGTTAAAATAACAGGACACTTGAGGGGATCAGTCCTCTCATGTCCTATGTATATGCATCACATTTAGTTTTCTTGCGCGTTGTCGGGTCTCCGACAAATAAAAATCCTCTTTAACTAGGGTTGTTCTATCTCAGTCTTACTGTAAGAATCCGCACCAGCCAATGGTTTGGATAAGCTTTTATAATATTCAACTAAATGAATTTAACATGCATTTGTCTAGCCGAAACAATTAACTTAGACGTTCTTAAACAGTTTGCAAAAGCACTATTTGTGAATACAATAATCAATAACGATGTGAAGAAATTTTCGATAATTAATTCACTCAAAGGTCTGTCAAATATCTACGAGTGTAGATACTTGCTCAACAATAATTGAATTGCTCAAAGTAATTAAAGTTGAATAATAATTGCAACAATAAGTACAAGTTAAGGGTAGAAGACTTGCCTCGTGCGTCGTTTACTGCTAACCAACTTAATTTAACAATCCTTGAACGGACCTAATAATTAAATCAGTTTTATCTTAAATTAGTATCATATACTTGTAAGTATAATGACCTTTATAAACCTTACGAACCACATAATTATATAATTATGGGTATATAAACACATAGGAAACATTATCATTAATTACTTGATAATATTTCAAACACAAAGAACCTATATTAATTATTTAATATAGTTCATACACTTATATAATATTATTAACAATTTAATAATATTTTATTAGTCTTGTAGTATTATTAATCGTTTAATAATACATTATTAGTCTTCTAATATTATTAATCTTTTAATAATATTCTATCAATCACTTAACATTATTAATCCATTAATAACATTTTATTGTTCTTATAATATTATTAATTATTTAATAATATTTTATCATCCTTATAATATTATTAATCATTTAATAATATTTTATTCACCTCATAATATTATTAATCCTTTAATAATATTTTATTTATTATTTAATATTATTAACTATTTAATAACATTTTAAATCATTATCTAATATTATTAATTATTTAATAATATTTTATTATTTATCTAATATTATTAATCATTTAATAATATTTTATTACCTCATTAATATTATTAACCATTTAATAATATTTTAAACATTATCTAATATTATTAATTATTTAATAATATTTTATTTAATATCCAATATTATTAATCATTTAATAATATTTTATTATCTTATTAATATTATTAATCATCTAATAATATTTTAAATCATTATCTAATATTATTAATCATTTAGTAATATTTTATTTATTATCTTATATTATTAATCATTTAATAATATTTTATTCATTATCTAATATTATTAATCATTAAATAATATTTTATTCATTTACTAATATTATTATTTATTTAATAATATTTTATTGACTTATTAATATTATTACTCATTTAATAATATTTTATTCTCTTACTAATATTATCAATCATTTCATAATATTTAATTACTTATTAATATTATTAACCATGTAGTAATATTTTAATACTCTTTAAATAATACCAAAAGTTAACCTTTAAATTGGGTTAACCTTAGTATTTAATTTAAACATTTAGATAGCATTGATTTACAAATAGACTCCATATAAATTTGTTTAATACCCAAATATATTCATTTTACACCTATTTCAACTTAATTTTTCAAGAAAACTCGACCCGGACCGACCCGACCCGACCCGACCAGGAGCACCAAAAATCTGCTTAGCAGATTGTTCTGACGCGGCTGCGTCAGCCATTTTATCCGAAAGTCAACTGTTTGACTGTTCGACCCTCCGACGCTCTGACAGCCATAACTTCTTCATACGAAAACATTTTGGGGTGATTCTTGAGTCCATTCTCATCAGAATTTCCTCCTCTACAATTTCTCTTTAGATCACAAATCCAAATTCCAAACGTAACTAGACTCAAAATGGCTCACAATGCAACATAGGGTTTTAAAATAAACATCATTTGCGGTAAAAGCCATAACTTCTTTGTTATTCATTATTTTTGAAAAGTTTAAAAAGGTTTTATCTTTAAAACTCATAGATCTAGCTTTCTAGCCATAAAAATTCACTTTCCAATTTGTAAATTTCAAAATACAACCATAAACCTAGCATGCATAGTTAGGGTTTACCGGTAAAATTGTGTTATGAACTTTTCTACCATTTTTATGTATTTCTAACATACCAAAACATGTTATAAACACATAGATCTATGAATATATATATATATATATATATATATATATATATATATATATATATATATATATATTTAAATACTTCTAGATCATCAAAACGAATTTTGATCGGTTAAAAATAGATTTTAACCGATCAAAAGCTTTCTAGACTACAAAAATGAAATAAGATGAAGTTGAGAGCACTTTTAAACCTTGTGGTCTTGGATGCTCTTCTTCTCCTTCTACCAAAGTAAGTTATGTAGCTAGTGGACATACACCAAGGCTTCCTCTAGCTTTTCCTCACACAAACACAAGTGTATCTCTCTTTTAACTCACAAAAACTCTCTCTCTTTTCTCTAGAAAATGTCTAGCAAATGACTAACGAACTTGAACCAAGTGTGGAGCATTCTATTTATAGCCATCAACTAACTCCTCATTAGCTTGCTAATTCACCCATGTTGGTGAAATTAGTGCTTAATTACAATTACTATTGCATGGAATGACTAGGTGATTGACTAGGTGATTGACTAGGGTGGTTGGCCAACCTTGTCATAGAGTGAATTAGAAGCAACATGGAAATCAAGCAATCCAAGTGGGGCCCTCCAAAAATTCAGCAAAATGGATTTTCCAAGCCATTTTTCCTTTATTTTTAATGCTAAAATGTGCATATATACATCTATATATATATATATATACATATCTATATATATATTGACCAAAGTTTGACCTTAATTGGACTTCACATTGGGCTTGGGAATAACTTCTATTGGGCTCATTCAATTAAATTGTTTGGACTCAATTTAAATAACACATTGGGCTTATATTAAATAGTCTAAGTTACATTTAATTAAATCAAGCATTGGGCTTGTTTAATTAATTACATGGACTAGTAATTAAATTAATTACATGGGCTACTAGGTTAATATCTTTAACCTAGTTTATCAACTTATTTGGATTAAAAATATAATCCAATTAGATTTGCTTTAATTAATTATACACTTTGCTTTAATCCTTTAAATAAATATACAAGCACATAAGTACATTTATTTAATTATCTAATGCACAATTAATTAATGCGAAAAGTTTAAATTCATTGCTAGATATTTATTAAGTATATTTACAATGACTAATGAAATTCGTGGTCATTACAATTTATACCGCCAAAAATCATAAAATAATTCATATAACATATAAAAATTATTTTTCATAATTTTTCACCTCATTACTTAGACAACATGTTACTCTAACATGTTCACGTTTCAAAAATATTATCCTTCATAAAAGTCATAATAATTTAATTATGCATAAACATAATTTTTAATGAATTAAAAAATTCCTTTTTCCTCATTTAATTTCATCTCTTTACATTTCACATTAACTTCTTTATATATAATTTAATATTATATAATCGATATATTTACATTCTCCTTTCTTAAATAATTTCTTAAATTCCTCCATAATCATCAATTAATTATGTAACCAAAATTATACATTTATTAATCATTTCATTAATTTAATCCTCTTATATAAATTATATAATAATTCTTATATAATTTATATAATTATTATTTTTTATTACTCTTTTACTTAAATTTTCTTATATAAATTATATACTTTATTAGTATATAATTTATAAAATTCCTTCCTCCTCTTAAATAATTTCTAAACCTTCATCATAATTATTGATTAATTAAATAATCAATATTTCTAATTTTACTAACTTCCTCATTCACTTTTATTTAACTTTGGATTAATTTAATTATTAATCCCTTAATTCTCATAATTAATGAAATTTATAATTATCAATTAAACATTCACATATATAAATATACATATTTAAATCTTACTTCTAACATTACCATATAATCTAAATTTCTGCATTTTCATACCAATTTAATTGTACAAATTAATGTACATTTATCTGAAATTTCTCTTATTCTTAATAAATTATTTTTAAACAATTTATTTACTTTTTAATTACTTTAATTCAATACCATTTATCATAATCTCTGCACAGATTTAATTTACTCATTAAATCTCATCTCATACCTTAAATCACATAATATCACAAATAATTTAAACAACCCTGATAATTATGTTAATTAAATTTTTATTTAATATTATTAAAGAAATTCTGAAAATTCGGGTCCTCACAGCATTGCTCCAAACTTGTGGGTTTATCCATTTAATCAATTCAACCAATTAATCATGAATAAAGAAATGTCTTTAAATAAAGCTTTTATTAATAAATGAATAAGATTATAAAGTATTTGTTTATCACATTAAGTATGATTGGTTTGAGGGCATACTACTTTCAAACTTTATGCATCTCATCATTGTTTTTCGAAAGAAACTCTAGCTGAGAAATAAATAGCCCTCATTTTCTTGAACCTTCTGACTTATCGTGACCACGAAAAGGTAATCCTTCTTTTTAAAGAAACCTAACATATTTAACTGATGCGAGCAATCGAAGACGTTAATTGATCATTTGTTGCTAAGTTATGTTAGTAAAATTGATATATATGTGTTGAGGTAGATTTAATAAATCGCGACAAGCCTGTTCACATTTATGATGAACACTACCATGATCTCCAACATGTATTTTCATTTTATACATCTTTTTCCAATTTCTAAATCCCTCGCCAACAAATACATTCCCACCACCTTGGTTACCATGATCAATTTTAAATAGGTAACAACATAAACAAAATAGAACATCTTCACTCAAACTATATTCCAATCAACTTGGATATTTCTTGTACCAGTTCTTGTTGAATTTACTAGCAACTCCAGTAATTAGTGTATCGAAAAATTTGTGAGATATTGGTTGAGTTGGGCCCCGGAGTAAATAACTTCTTTCGAAAATTCTTTCTTTCACAAGTGGGATAAAAACTTATTAGTGATCTTTTACTGGGATCCCTCTCAATATTAAGGAAATGAGATACTGGTGTATGAGTTTGGAATTGAACATTTTGGGCAAAAGATTCTGGTACTTGGGTTTGGGGGTTAACATTTTGCTAGTGAGTTCCTTAGTGAATATCAATAGTGATAGGTTCGTCACTAGTCCATTCGATTTGGAAATTTTCAGGAATATATTCAAATTTTGTATATTTAGCTGTTGTAACCCAATTAGTATCAATAAATATATAAAAACTAATTCAACATCAAGACAAAATCAATATACAATATAAATAGTCGAGTGTAATTAGCACCAATAATAAACAATCTCAATTAAACCATTAACAAGTAACATCACAAAATAAATTACAAAATTTAAAGAAAGTAAAAATAGAATAAAACTCATACTTGAAGAACTTTTATTTAATGGAGTTCTTTTCATTGTTGCAGTGTTGCTTTAAGAAGTAAAAAACTCTAATTTTATAGAAGTACAAAAAAGAAGAATCCATAAACAATTACAAAAATTTCTAAAGCAATTGTTAAATTTGTGAAATTAAAAAATTAAAATTAAAATATACCTGAATAAAAAATTTCTCAAAAGTCGATCGTGGAAAGTAGTTTTGGAAGAATTGAACGAGTTAAGTTACGGAGAGTAGTTTTGCACTCTTTATCGAGGCCACCCTGTTTCTGGCACCCTTTGTCGAGGCCTGTAATGACCATGAATTTCATTAGTCATTGTAAATATACTTAATAAATATTTAGCAATGAATTTAAACTTTTTGTACTAATTAATTGTACTTTAGATAATTAAATAAATGTACTTGTGTATGCGTATATTTATTTAAAGAATTAAAGCAATGTGTATAATTAATTAAAGCAAATCTAATTGGATTATATTTTAAATCCAAAAGAGTTGTTAAATTAGGTCAAAGGTATTAACCTAGTAGCCCATGTAATTAATTTAATTACTAGCCCATGTAATTAATTTAATAAGCCCAATGCTTATTTTAATTAATGGTAGCATAGTTATTTAAATGCTAGCCCAATGTGTTATATAAATTGAGCCCAAACAATTTAATTGAATAAGCCCAATAAAATTTATTCCCAAGTCCAATGTGGAGTCCAAATGAGGTCAAAACTTTGGTCAATATAGATATATATAAGTATATATAGATGTATATATGCACAATTTAGCATTTAAAAATAAAGGAAAAATGGCTTGGAAAAGCCATTTTGCTGAATTTTTGGAGGGCCTCACTTGGATGACTTGATTTCCTAGATTGCTTCTAATTTACTCTATGTCATAAGTTGGCCAACAACTCTAATCATTCCAAAAGTCTATCAACTAGTCAATCAATGGAATAGTAAGCATACTTAGCATTTAATTTTACCAACATAGCTTGATTAGTGAATTAATGCTAGATTAAGGGTTGGCTATAAATAGGATGTTCAACACTCTTGTTTTGGTTGTTAGTTCATTTGTTAGACACATCCAAAGAGAAAAGAGAGAGCATTTGTTAGCTAGAAAGGAAAAATACACTTGTGAGTTGAGAGAAAAAGCTAAGGAAGGTCTTGGTGGATGTCCCCAAGCTACACAACATACTTTGGTAGGAGAAGAAGGAGAGCAAACAAATCACAAAGGTTTAAAAGTGCTCTCAACTTCTTCTTATTTCGTTTTTGTAGTCTAGATAGCTTTTGATCGGTTAGAATCTATTTTTAACCGATCAAAACTCGTTTTGATGGTTTAGATGTATTTAACTATGTAATATATGTATATTTATAGCTCTATGTGTTTATAACATGATTTGGTATGTGAAAAATGCATAGAAGTTGTAGAAAAGTTCATAACATGTTTTACCGGTAAAACCCTAACCATGCATGCTATGTTTAACGTATGTTGTATTTTGAAATTTACAAATCAAAAATTGGATTTTTATGGCTAGAAAGCTAGATCTATAAGTTTTAAAGAAAAACTCTTTTTGAACCTTTCAAAAATATTGAATAACAAAGAAGTTATAGCTTTTACCACAAAAGATGTCGTTTTTAAACCCTAGGTGGTTCGATCCGTAAATTTCGTGTAAAACGTTTTCAAAAAGACGATCGAACCATGAAATGTTATAAAATAAGAAGTTAGGAAGACAACAACACTGAGTTGGTGTCATATGAATGTATAGATGTTATTTTGTTCAAGTTTGAACCAATAAAACCAAGGATTTATGAAGTTAGATATCACTTTGTCCTTGTGAGCAGTTTTTAGCCCAGTTCCGTTTGTAATTTGGATTTGTGATCTAAAGAGAAGTTGTAGAGGGGGAAATTCTGATGAGAATGGACTCAAAAATCGCCTTAAAATATTTTGAAATGAATAAGTTATGGCAGTTTGAGTAAAAGAGGTCCGGACAGCCAAAACGAGCGCCGCCAGCGCTCGGACCTTCTGCTTTGAGCGCCGCCGGCGCTATAATAAGCCTATGGCCAGCGCTGACCCAGTTTTAAAAAGTCAAAATTTTGATATTTTAAAGTTTTATCAAGTTAGAATTTTGGTTTAACTTGTCTGTTAATAAAAAGTCTAAACGAAACATCGTTAGGGACTTAAAACCCAAGATAAACTTGTAAAATGAATGTGTATATGGAGTTTATTAATAACTAATGGGTAGCTACATGTTTAAAATAAAGACTAAAGATAACACAATTAAAAAGTTAACCATTGGTATTATTTCTAATAAAATATTATTAAGTGATAAATAATATTAATATGTGATTAAAAGGTTATTAAATGTTTATAACATTTGTATATGATTAAATATTACTACATGGGTAATAATATTAATAAATTAATAAAATATTATTAAATAACTAATAATATTAGTTAATGAATAAAATATTATTAAATAATTAATAATATTAGATAATAAATAAAATATTATTAAATAATTAATAATATTAGATAATGAATAAAATATTATTAAATAATTTATAATATTAGATAATGAATAAACTATTATTAAATGATTAATAATATTAGATAAGGTAATAAAATATTATTAAATGATTAATAATATTAGATAATGAATATAATATTATTAAATGATTAATAATAATAGAAGGTTAATAAAATATTATTAAATTATTAATAATATTAGATATGAGTTTGAACTATATTAAATTATTAATAATATTAGATATGAGTTTGAACTATATTAAATAATTAATATAGGTTTAATGTGATTGAAATATCATCAAGTGATGATAATATTTTCTAAGTGCTTAAATACCCGTCATTAGATAATTATGTGGTTAGGTATTGGAGATGTAAAATATATAGACATTCTCATATGAATGTGTATATGATACTAATTTAAAGATCAACTTGATTAATTGTTAGGTCTATCTAAAGAGAATTAAATTGAATTGGTTAGCAGTAGACAACGCACGAGGCAAGTTTTCTACCCCTTAACTTGTATTTATTGTTGCAATTATTATTCAACCTTAATTACATTGAGCAATTCATTTATTGTTGAGCAAGTATCTACACTCGTAGATATTTGACAGACCCTTGAGTGAATTAATTATCGAAAATTACTTCACATCGTTATTGATTATTGTATTCGCACATAGTGCTTTTGCAACTGTTTAAGATGTCTAAGCTAATTGTTTCGGCTAGACAAATGTATGTTAATTCATTGAATTGAATATTATAAAAGCTTATCCAAACCATTGGCTGGTGCGGATTCTTACAGTAAGACTGAGAAAGAACAACCCTAGTTAAAGGGGATTTTTATTTGTCGGAAAACCGACAGCGCTCAAGAAATCTAAATGTGATGCATATACATAGGACATGAGAGGACTGATCCCCTCAAGTGTCCCGTTATTTTTAACAAGGTGTCAGACATTGTATGTCTGTTCTACCTTAGTAGCAGTTCACGGTCATTAAAGACCACTCAGCAGTAAAGAGTCAATACATTCTTTTATTGAACATTGATTCTTGATATCTTTCATAATTGTTATTGTTGAAAACCTTGAAATTATTTTCCTTCATCATGATATATCGTATGATTGTTGTTATAAACTTGCTGAGCCATTTAGTTGCTCATTCTTGCTATATTATGACTATATTTCAGCCAATCCCGAAAGCTCTAAATCGGACAAAGGCAAGGGGAAAGCGAATGCTTAATTTTAGTAGTTGCATGCTAGTTTAAATTACTGTTATGTAATTACTGTTGTAAATCTTTTGTATTTTCCCTTAAGATATGTAATGATTTAGATTAAGGCTAATAGACCTTGGGAAGTGTAGCCTTTTGTTAAGGAACCTTTTGTATTATTCCGCGAAGTTTGAATACAATTTATGTATTTCATTGTTGTTAAGTATTGTACAGTGAGAACCAAACCCGAGGTTAAAGAACCCGAATTTGGGGTCGTCAGAAATCTTACCGAGGAAGGATTTTTGAGGTAAAGAAATGATAGAATAGGAAAGGAGAAGAAATTTATTTATTTTAATTTTTTTTAAGAAAGTGTTAATATATATAGAATATGGATTTTAAATTTATTTTATAATTATTAATATTAAGGGCAATTTAAAAATAAAAATAAAATTTACTAATCTAATTTTCAATATTTGGCTTTTCTATCTTTTGTATGGTCTTGCTCATAAATTTTTTTTTTAGGGAAAATTTAATTTAATTTTTTTTTTTATCTTTTTGAAGTTTTTTTAACTAAAAAAAAGTTACAAACAAGGGATTTATGAGAAAAATCTATTTTTAAAAAAAAAAATATCGTTTTTTCAATTCTTTAAACTTACAAAATATTTTAATACAATATATGCTATACCTATTATAGTAATTTTTCTTGTTACATTATTTCATCTTTATTTTTTTTATTATCGTCAAATTATTTTTTTTTAAAATTATCATTCTTTTAAATTATTTTTAATTGAGGTAAGTATTAAAAATAGAAGTAAATAACTATTTTTGATTTAAAATTTCACATATCACATTAATATTGGTTCCACCGCACATCATATGTCACATAGGACGCTATCTTAATTTTATTTAACCATGCTTCATTTTTAATTTATTTGAAGGATAATTTTTGCCTAATTATTAAAGTAAAATATTTTGAAGGAAAAAAAGAAATTTCTTGGTTAAATTAAAAAAATATATAAAATTCAAGGATTTTTTTTCCAATCATTAATTTGATTTTATTACTTGTAGATTTTTTAAAACAAATTAATCATACAAAGTATTTAAATTAGACACCAAATTTAGACGTTTAATTTTGTAATTAATTTTGAACTTTAAAAACTATAGTCAAATTAGAAGGATTAAATAAAATAAAAATTAAATTAAAAATTATATATTAACTTAATAATAAAAAAATATCTCTATTAATATATATAACCTAAGAGGTGATCCCAAATTCAATTATTCAAAGTCAATTTCACTGGTCACAAGTCAATTCACCGAGTTTGGCTTAACCCAAATTAGATTCTAAGGTGAAAGGGTCGTTCCTTTTCAAACTCTTTTTCTCCCATAAAACTCTTATTTCAAAGAGTCATTCTTTTTTAAACTCTTCTTCTCCAAAAAAAGAACTATTTTTCTCCTATAAAACTCTTCTTTCGAACAGTCATTGCTTCCCAAACTCTTATTCTCCCAAAAAACTCTTCTTTCGAGAAGTCATTAAGTTGCATAAATACTACTCTCTCTGTCACAGGATAAAAGTTAAATGTCAATTACTATCCACTAATAAAATGTTTAATAGACCCTTCTTAGCTCAAGTAATACCATTAATGTTAAAATAAGTATTATATATACACATTAATTATATAGATTTATGTATTTATGGTATGACTTTGTTATATGATATTAGATTATGTATATTCTATATTCTATCTTTTAGATATTAGATTGAAATTATTACTTGATTAAATAATGCAAGAGGTGATTCACAATTCAATTTTCTAAGTCAATTTCATGATTTAATTATAGTAGAATATGCTAAACCAAATTATTAAATATTTATATAAAAAAAAGTTATACAAACTGACCCATGCTTCGCACGGGCTATCAAACTTGTATTATTAACAATGTTTTAAAAATCAAACTGGTAATCGAACAAAAAAAGTTATCGGGTGGATAGATCATTGGTTCAACCAGTGGTTGAACCGTTATTGACCCAGTGACGTCATTAATATATAATAAATAATAAATATATTAATTATTTTTATATATTATATATAATATTTATCAGATATTTAAAATTAATCAATTTATCTACACAAAAAACTAAACCTATTTTTATAATATTTACTTTATACAATTCAAATAAATACTAAATTTATATGAAAAGAAAGATGTTAAATCATGCTCATAATTTAAAGTGATAAAATCAAATACAAATGAACATTATACACATTTTAGCTGTTCATACTGATAATGGAATTGCCCTACTAATGTAAATGGATAGTCTAAATTTTGAGGGATTCTTGTTAAATATTAATTTAAATAACATTATACACATTTTGATTGTTCATACTGATAATGAAACTCATAGTTTGTAATATGTCATCTTGTTTACAAATATAAAATATGATTGTCCTGGATTTTACGGCGAACATAAACATAAAATACATGAATAACAAAAAATAAAAATAAAAATGTGTCACTTAAAGGTTGGAGTAAATCATTGATCTAATTGTTTGTATTTTGTACACTAGATTACATTTATGAGTAAAACAAATCAATCTCATTAGTTGGACAGTCTATAATGTATTTTTTTTTTAATATATTAAGTTTGAACAGGTAAAACCGATGACCACTTCATTGAGTCGATCAATTTAATCATCGGTTTACTAAATTTTACCAATTTTTTGTTAAAATTGAATAGACGGGCCAAGCCATATCGTAGCATAGACTAGGGGTGCACACAAAATCGACCAAAATCGAAAAACCGCACCGAACTAAACCGTTACTATTTCAAACCGAAAAACTTAAAACCGAAAAATCGAACACTATAAAACTAAAAAATCGAGATTAGTTCAGCCGGTTTGGTTTGGCTTCTCAAAAAATCGAAACCGACCAAACCGACCGAACAATTTAAAATTATAATATAATTTATATATTTTTTTAATAAATATTTATTTTATATAATTATATATTTATTATATGCTTTTATTGTGACGAATTTGCAAAACTTCTATTTTAGTGAGTGAGTTAAGTGATTTTTGTTTTTCGGATTTAAAGAACTTTTATTATAATTAGTAGTTATTGAGTTAGTGATTTATTAATTATTATGAAAAATTGGCAATATAATAAATATCAAATTATCAATTATGGAACCGAATAACCGAATAAACCGACCGATTTAACCGAAACCGAATAAACCGATAATCGATTACGATGTAAAAATTTGAACGGTTTTGATTTTTAATTTTTTATAATTGACTTAAATGATTTGGTTATTTTTTTTCTCAAAAAACAGACCAAACTGACCGTATGCACCCCTAACGTAGGCCAATTCTGATTTTTCCAATTGAATCGTCAATTCAGTCTGACTTTTAAAACATCGATTATTAATACTCAATAATGAATCTTTGACAATTGTGTGTGGTCTATATGTTTTATGCTTGCACTATAGGCAATCAAAAGTTATATATTTGTCCTACAGTATTACCTTTCTCTGCAAAATATCATTGCCCCAATGGCCCTCATGAATGATAATAGCGTAATCAATTTAATTCTTCTCTCTACCACCCACTTAGCTAATCCAAGGGTCCACTGATATTAATCGACCTACTTTTTCTGGTGGCATATTTTCCAGAGAAAGAAAGAGAGACGGAGAAGTCATTTAATGTTAGTAATATTACGGTGAAAAAGAAAATTATAAAAATTGAATATAAATGATATGTTAAATGATAATTAATTAATTTTTTATCATATATATATATATATGAATCTAATGATTATAATTAATTAATATCATAAATATTATTTTATATTCTTTTTTTATCTAATTTTTTGTTATCAAAATATTATTACATTTAATACGAGTAACAATAATACCTTGATTTTAAGAAAAAACGCAGAGTTTTACGTAATTACTCCCTTCATTTTAATTTTTTAGTCGTTTTA
This sequence comes from Hedera helix, assembly GCA_947179155.2. Classification (NCBI taxonomy): domain Eukaryota; kingdom Viridiplantae; phylum Streptophyta; class Magnoliopsida; order Apiales; family Araliaceae; genus Hedera; species Hedera helix. The sequence goes on from OX359277.1 coordinate 46,838,420, forward strand.
GTATTTTTTTTTCCCTGTTTCAATTTAATAGGCCTTCTCTCTTGTTTAGTAGAGAAAGTTATCTACATTTCTATATTATTCCTAATTTCTCTTTTTATTTTCATAAAAATTTATTCTCATAAAGATACTATTCTCTTTTCTCTCTCTTATTTAATATTTTTCGATAAAAACATAAAATGGTAGTTATAAAATTTGAGAGCTAAATTAATTATAAAGTAATAATATTCTTAATATGTGTATTTTATGTTATACTATCAACAAATAAATTGAAATGAAGAGAGTATTGATTTAGGATGATCTGTAAATCTAGAGTTTGGACAGGACTTGCGTAATTACTCCCATGTTTTCTTTATTTATCTTTTTAAAGAAGAAAAAAATATTTATTTTTTATTTATAATTTTTATATTTAAAAAAATATAATAATATAGTTTCTTATACTATTTCTAAATATTAAACACTAATTTGCTTTTTTTATTATTTATATTTTAATAAATTTTATGGGAGTAATATTAAAGTTATATATTTAATTTTATCAATTGGGTAGGATATTAATAATATTTTCATGAAAGGTTAATTAAAAAAGAATATAGGAAGACGTGCTCTAACAACCTTCTACTCTACACCTAATTAAAAGTTGCATTCAATGGTTGCTCCCTTCTCTCTGCGTCTGTCATAGTCTTCTATTTATTGCGCACTTTAATCCTTGGTTGGATCATCACGTGTTAGTTGGGTCTGCCTTTATTACAGTCCTCCAGCTCCTCTTCCTCCTCCTATATGGAGTAGCAGTAGTACTCTAGATTGTAGTAGTATGATCAGCATTATTTTTGGGGATGGATGCTTGAGCACTCAGTCAACTAAGTCACTAGTACTTATTTCTAATAATCTCTAATTCACTATTTCATACTTAATTTGCTCCTACTAATTTAAGGATGGGAAATTCTCCTCCAAGTTGTTGATCAACAGTCGTCACCCAGTTGCCTTTCTAGCTATCTCCGGTTCCGGTCCAAAATCCATACCTGTAGGTATGTATGTATATTATTAACTATTATTAGTACCGACTAATTCAGGGCCGGTCCTAAGGATTTGGAGGTCCTGTGCGAGAAAAAAAATAGGGGCCCTTTTCAAACGCTAAAAAAATTCGTCATCTGTATGAGTCGAATTCGTGTCACATGCTTTGAAGTTAAGAATTTTAGCCAGCGCCTCCAAGGTAAGATTTGTTTATATTAACCATATTTTCAATATTTATATAAAGTATACATACAAAAAAAAAAAAATCCGGGGCCCTCCGAATTTGGGGCCCTGTGCGGTCGCCCACCTCGCACCCTCTCAGGGCCGGCCCTGCCGACTATTATTAATACTCCTTCCTATCATTAAGGGTGTCTCATTTCAATTTTCTTTTTTCAAAATGAATATTTTTTATTCAAAAAAGTGACTCCAGTTGGCAAAAAAGAAACCTAATTTGTTTTTTTTCCTTCTAAACTATTGAGGATAAAATTCACGATATCCATATTTTGAGGTGAAAAATGAAATATGTCTAAACATTGGGAAACGATTTTGTCATTTTCCCAAATAAATTTATAGGCTTAAATATAAATTATTTCAGTGATCGGCCTTTCAATTTTTAAATAAGAGAATTAATTTTTTAATTTTTTAATTTAATTTTAATTGGACATGTTTATGACGTGGATTGCTAATCAAGCCAACTAGTACTAGTACTTTTGTGTAATTAAAAAAAATTATTTTTTAATATTTATTAAACATCGTAAAGACAACAAAGAACTCATAATTTTTTATTCTTTGATGTTTAATAAATTTAAAATATTTATTTAAAATAACGTTTTTTAATTATAAATAAATACTAATTGACTTGGTCAGTGGTCTATGTGTTAAATCAAACATCAGAATAAAGTTTAAAATAAACAATAAAGCAGATAGCTCTTACATATCTAGATTCATTCTGTAGTTGTTATTTAATTTATATTCCAATTTTGAAGTAAAATAAAATACACTTATTAACGTGAATGCAGAAAAGAATTGTAATAGATCAATGTTATGTCCTTAAGACAGTCACGTCCTCCTTAAGTGCTTTTAGAGTATGCAACACTTGTTTCTTATATACAATGATCACATGTACTCTAATAGCACTACAAATATCACACTATAACTAACTAGAATAATGTTCTGAACTCTCTCGACTGTACTATGAATATGAATGAAAAATTGATGAAAACTTGATTAAAAATACCTGATTCGTATGCTATTTATAGACATGGTTAATGTTGCAACAGTTTAAAACGTTGTATGCCAACATTAATGATTGGAGTTGATCAATTTGTCCAAAAATTTCAAAGAAACTTAGCCCAAAAAAAAATATATACAACCAAGCTCACAGCCCATGACTTGACACGGTCTGGGATGATGGCGCACGTGGTGAATCCAAACTGAGACTTGGCTAGGTTCTCTCCCCTTTACAAAATTAGGGTACCCCTTGGGGCTCAAACTCAAGTCCAAGCTAATTGTATATATACATATTTGATTTTTAGGTCTTAATCTATTTGAGATACTAATTTCCCACAAACATGTATTACCATATTCAAGTTGTGATCTTTATGAGTAAATTTCTCATTCATTATCTCATAGATTTGAGCTTTATAATACTTGATTTTAATCTCTCATGGAGTAGAACACATTTATATGTGGACTTAGAGACTCACTTAAATTTTAGCTTAAATACCTATGTTTAAAAGTTTCATTTGAGCTCAAAATCTAATACTATGTTTGAACTAGGATATAAGCCAAATTTATATCATAGCTTTAATGTTTGAATTTCATGAATTAACTATAACAAAAGTTAAATAAGACTCTTGTGATACGGAGGCGTCGGCGTACATAATAGCTATGAACATGCATCTCTAATTTTTTATGGCTTGAAGGACCAAACTCACTCACGCGTACGTATGCAACTCGCAAGATACTTATTATAATCTGTTTGGCCAATTGAGCATGGTATATATGTATCCCCCTCCCATTTCTTTCATAGTTAGTACTACTAGCCTTTTCTTTTAGTACTTTTGCTTAGTCTCTATCCACCCAACAGTATATCAATGCTAAATTTAATCTCATTAGAATTGGGTTTGCTTTTCAAGTTTTAAAAAATGATATGTAATCCACTTAAATGCTAGCAATGCATGTATGAATATTATATGATTCTTTTTCCTGTGGAATTCGATCAGGGGATTCATGGGTACGGGAGAATTTGAATCGCCTGAAGTTGTGGGTAATGTGAATGGCAATAATAATTCAGATTCTGTAGAGTCTTTATTTAGGAGAAAGAAATTGGGAGTGCATTTCATCGAGTCAGACGACTGCAGGCGGACGCCTTTTGGCATTGGTTATACAGCTGGGGGAACTACACCTGTTAATATCCACCGCAAACCTATCACTGATCTCTCCAAAACTGGTGGTTGGTTTGCGGCCTTCTTCATTTTTGGTATGAACTACCCCCTCCATTCAAAAATATATAATCAATATTGTCTTTCTAAATGCCAATTTAATAGAGTAATAAAATTTAAATTGACAAGATTTGTTTAAGTTTTTGAAAAAAATAAATTTTGTAACTAGTAATTTTTTTTAAATAGTTATTAGAGGGAATTGATTTTCATTTCCACACATAAATATGATATTTTCACACTACTCTCTCTCACGTCAATACGAGTCTCACTCTCTACTTTATTCATGTGAATAAAACCATTTGGAAATATCAATTTTTTTAATTTATAATATTATTTACATTATTGACTAAAATTAAAGAATTTGATTGATATATATATATAAAATGTTTCAACATTGTCTTTTCAAAAGTAATATTTATATTTTGCAATTAAAAAGAATATTAAACATTTTTTATCATGTATATCTATACATACATATCTATACACATAAGGTAATCATCCCTATAGACAAAGTTGAACAAAAGGCTATCCATCTAGCCCCTGTTCAAATTTTTATTAATAAGTATAAATATATAACAATTAAATATTATATTAAATATTATATTTATTTATATCATTAAAAAATAAGGTATAATATTAAAATTTGTATTATATTCTATTTTTTAATATGATACATACCATAATGTTATATAAAATAATTTTTTCTAAAAAAAAATTCCGCTCGTCGAATTTGAGAATGAGAAATAAAATATTAGTTCGCTATATTTGTAAGTTTAATTGGGTTGAGGACATTTAATTACAAGTGTAGGGGGGCTTGGTCACAGTTGACTGACTCCTGTAGCTATATCTCCATCTGCCCCATCTTCGCCAACGTACAACAATACCTACATTAATTTGGCATTATGTTCAACTACTAACCGTCTATTTAAGATACACATAGCCCTGTACTTATCTATTTTGATTTTCTAACAATCTTAAATTAAGAATGTTGCCTTTTACAGTCGTTTAATTACGCTATGTTGCCTTTTACAATCTTAAATTCATTCACGGAGGAAGTAGTCATTTATCTGACTAATTAATAAACTTTTTGGGAGTGATTTTGTACTTTGTTAAGTTAATTAAATTATTATATAATTATTATTCTATGTATATGATATGTTGGATTTTAATTAGTCAAGTATACATATATGATATGATTTGTAAACATGGACAGTATGGTTCCCATGTTTTTATCGAAAAATATTAAATAAGAGAGAGGAAAGAGAATAGTATCTTTATGAGAATAAAATTTCTTGAAAATAAAAGAGAAATTAGAAATATCAGTTTTTTTTATATAATATTATTTACATTATTGACTAAAATTAAAGAATTTGATTGATATATATATATAAAATGTTTCAACATTGTCTTTTCAAAAGTAATATTTATATTTTGCAATTAAGAGAATATTAAACATTTTTTATCAGGTATATCTATACATACATACCTATCCACATAAGGTAATCATCCCTATAGACAAAATTGAACAAAAGGCTATCCATCTATCCCCTAAACACATAACAATTAAATATTACATTAAATACTTTATTCATTTATACCATTAAAAAATAAGGTATGATATTAAAATTCATGTCATGTCCTATTTTTTAATGGTATAGATAAATATAATGTTTAATATAACATTTGGTTATTGTGTGTGTAGACTTGTCCAATTTTCATTGAATGGCTCAAAATAAACTATATAGCATACCAGAGCCCATGTTGTCAAAAGTCCGTAATCTCCTCAATTTGAGAATGTCGTTCCCCAAATTATATGACAAATGATTTATGTAATTAAACCTGTAGAGAGACTCGTGACCAATCTCTTCATCTCTTCTTACTCCTCACCCTCTCTCTCAAAGCTCTTATACTAATAAGGAATCTCTCCATTTCCTTCCACAACACTAGTTTGGAATTAATCTCTATTCTCTCCGTCTACATATATTATGCACTTAAATGTTTCTCTATTCTCTCCGTCTACATATATTATGCACTGAAATGTTTGTGTTTGAATTTCCATAGTCTCTTTAAATTCTCATCTAGAATCTCACTCTTTCTTCTTTGTTTTAAAAAGAATCCTTTAATTTTTATACTCTCTGCTTTTCATTATATAGGTCGTTTTAGAAATTTTTATTTTTTTCGTAATATAAAATGTTTTACATATATCTAAAAAAAAAAATCTAATCATTTCCTATTTTACCCATAAAAATAGAGTAATTGAGAGAGAATGAGGAGTAATTAATTAGTACATAGATAGTAATAAATTTTAACCCAACATTAATTACCTAACATTAGTATTAATGAGATTTCTTAATATGTGTAATTATGTCTTAAAAAACCTATATAATGGAAATGAGGGAGTAGAAAACTAGGATAATGACGCAGCAGATTACTATGATTAGTTTAGCCCACTAACACAAAAACAAATAAATAAACGATTTTTTCAAGAGAAAACACTAATATTGATAATAATTGTCAAAATAATATTTCCAAAACCCTAAGATAACATATTTATAGTCTAAAATACTTTCTAACCCTAATTAGAAAAGATAATAGAGAAATATTAAAATTTAACAAATAATTCAAAATTTGACCCAAACTTTGACAGCCAATATGACCACTTTAAACGGATTTTCAAATTTTAAATGGCATATGTATTTCTTTCCGGATCAATATAACGTTGTAAAGCTCGTCACTAACTTCGATTTGATATATTATAGATCTCGTAACTCTTTTTGGACCAAAACTCCTATTCCAACTCCTGCGTCAGATAACAATAATCTGGTAATTTAAGGAGAGAAAGCACTGTCTTTAGCTACATAGAGGGGATTGAACCAAGATAAACACCTAAACGGCATATTTGAAGGGAAACAAGAGGAGGCTTGCAATTAACCTTTTTCTTAACCCCAATGATCACGCCCAAATCAACAACAACTCACAAAATCATCAAAGAAGTTTGAAGGAGCAAATGGATCTTGGGTCTTGGAATTGGGGCTGCCATGAACCAATCAGATCAAACCCATACCTCATATTTACTGCTAAATTAAGTAGAGCTCCAATCTTGGTTGTTATTTGTCACCCTGTCCACCAAATTATATGGCATACATGCTTAATTTTGCCACTGTGCCACATAGTCTAGGGGACTACCTTTTAAATTAAGGGCATTCTGGACTATTGACTCGTGGGCTCTCATCTGGGATATAGTTTGTGCCTTCCTCCAAACTATATGGCGGACAGAATTTATTTTGGGCCATTGAATCAAACTTTGAACAGTTAGAGATGAGTGGATGGATATAGGCTTTCATTTAACTTTGATTATATACGCACACATAATATTAGTAGTATCAAATAGCTGGATTGACACTACTTAATACAGCAGTAATAGAAGTACTAATTTGTAGTCTATTACTAATAATTTGTACACGGCTGCTGCTGCCATGCAGGGAATGAAATGGCAGAAAGAATGGCTTACTTTGGGCTGTCTGTTAATATGGTGACATTTATGTTCTATGTCATGCACAGACCCTTCTCCAGTTCAGCAAATGCAGTTAATAATTTCTTGGGGATTTCACAAGCATCCTCTGTTCTTGGTGGTTTCTTAGCCGACGCATATCTTGGTCGATATTGGACTATTGCTATTTTTACCACTATCTATCTTGCGGTGAGTAGAGAGTAGACTAATCATTTCTCTTGTGAATTAATTACTTGCTAATACCTGTGGGTTACTGTAATACAGTATGTAAATTTTTATAGTACAATCCACAAGTACTTAATTAATTAGCTCTTCTCAAGGGTTTGACAGGAATAACCTTATGTGCTACGATGAACATTTTAGTGCCAAACCAAGATCATTGTGATCAGTTTGCGCTGCTTTTAGGAAATTGTGAACCTGCAAAGCCATGGCAAATGTTTTACCTCTATGCATTCCTCTACATTACTGGTTTTGGAGCAGCCGGTATAAGGCCTTGCGTCTCTTCTTTTGGGGCTGATCAGTTTGATGAGAGAAGCAGAGATTACAAGTCCCATCTCGATAGGTTTTTTAACTTCTTCTACCTTTCTGTCACTGTTGGGGCTATTGTGGCCTTTACTGCCCTTGTCTACGTTCAAATGAAACACGGATGGGGATCTGCCTTTGGTTCCCTCGCCATAGCCATGGGGATCTCAAACATGGTCTTCTTTCTTGGTACTCCTTTATACCGGCACAGGTTGCCTGGGGGAAGCCCTCTCACCCGTGTTGCACAAGTCCTGGTTGCTGCCTTTCGGAAGAGAAATGTCTCCTTTGATACCAGTGAATTAATAGGCCTATACGAGCTTATGGGGAGAAGGTCTGCAGTAAAGGGCAGTGGCAAAATACCTCACTCTGATGATTTCAGGTACGGCCCCCTTTTTATGTCTTGTTATTTTACAATCAGTCATAAAATCTTATGCAAATATAGTTCAGCCCTCAATCATATGGCAAGTGAGAACAAACTTACCCTCGTGTAGCTTGATTAATTAATAGTTGATAGTTTTATTAGAATTCAAGTAAATACTAATAAAAGTATAAAACTATCAACTATTAATTAATCAAAGCTGCATGAGGGTAAGTTTTATTAGGATTCAATTAAATACACCGAGGGCCATTTGCCTGACTGGTATGTCTCTCCTCATGATAATTTAAAAAAATAAATTAAATACAAAGAGATAGATCTCACTGGCCGCTTGTACCAAATAGTAATTACTTTAATCATATTAGTTGAATCCAATCCATTTCTCGATATAGTTTCAATATTCTGAGCCTTGGCTTGTGGCTCACCCTACAGATGCTTGGACAAAGCAGCTCTGCAACTGAAGGAAGACGGTACTGGAGACCTGAATGCTTGGCGGCTCTGCACTGTGACACAAGTTGAAGAAGTTAAGATTCTTTTGAAGCTTCTTCCCATTCCGGCTTGCACTATAATGCTCAGTCTAATCTTAACAGAGTTTCTGACCCTATCGGTGCAGCAGGCATATACGCTGAATACCCATATGGGTCATCTGAAACTACCTGTAACATGCATGCCAGTCTTCCCAGGGCTTAGCATATTCCTATTACTATCTCTTTATTACACCATATTTGTGCCGCTATCCAAGCGCATTACGGGTCATCCTCGTGGTGCCTCTCAGCTTCAGAGGGTAGGAATTGGTTTGGCACTGTCAGTTTTATCTGTGGCATGGGCTGGGATGTTTGAGAGGTACAGAAGAAACTATGCGATAGAACATGGGTACGAGGCTAGTTTTCTTAGCCCAATGCCCGATTTGAGCGCATACTGGCTGTTGATTCAGTATTGCTTGATTGGGTTAGCTGAGGTATTTTGCATTGTGGGATTATTGGAATTCCTCTATGAGGAGGCCCCGGATGCCATGAGAAGTATCGGTTCAGCTTATGCTGCTGTAGCTGGAGGTTTGGGTTGCTTCGCCGCCACCGCATTGAACAGCATTATTAACTCAGTAACAGGGAACCAAGAGAAAAGGCGAATTTCGTGGCTGTCGCAGAATATAAATACTGGAAGGTTCGACTACCTGTATTGGCTTCTTACAGCTATGAGTTTAATCAATTTTAGTGCTTTTCTATATTCAGCACATAGGTACCAATACAGAACAAAGCATGGTGCTGGGGGGAATAATGAAACCGCGGAACAAGAAAGTAGTGGTATTAATTGAATAGCTCATAGAATACATAATCATCTATTGGGAATGAGAGAAGCACCATGAGAGAAAATGTACAAGTTTTTATTTAGCCCAACATGTTTACTTGTTGCATGTGTTATTTGTATTATACTCCCTCCATTCTAAAATAAAGATCATTATTAAACTCAAAGTTAACATAAATTTTTTTAGTTTTAATCAATACAATAATGACTATTGTAAATTATTTAAAAAGTATTTTTTATTGCAATTTTATCGTTTTATAATTTTAAGTAAATCATCTCAATTTTGAGTTTAAAAATTTTTTAGATTAATTTTTTAAAGTCAATAATGATATTATAATTTAGAATGGAGTTAGCAGTATTACTAATTTTAAAAATAAATTGTTGTTTTTAACTTGGAAGATTAAATAAAAATTTTATTAAATTTAAATGGTAAAATTTGAACATATTTAAACTTTGGGGCTAAGGTTAAAAGAAAAAAGTTTGGGGGAAGCCTTTGTCTGCGTGAGTAACCCATCATAAATCAGCTCCTCCACATAGGATGAGATAGAATGTGGGATTGGATATAAAGATCCAAACCCGCTGAAAGTCTGAAACACTGTTTTGTGTGACTGTGTTATCCACACACTCTCTTTCTCTCTCATCTGAATTAGTCTTGGTTGAGTAAGGAATTAAATTCGGTCCTAAAACTGCACAAAAAATTAATCAAAAAATCTGATGAGATAGAATGTGGAATTGGATATATTACAAGTTATTACTTAAAAAAAAATAACTTTCACCAAGCATGGATAAATTTGAGGTCTCAAATTTGAACATAGAAGCGATAGCTGATTTCAAGTAATTGTTGAATATGGATCACAACATTAAATTTGCCATCCTAACATGAAAATATATAGGCATGAGTTTTTGGGAGTTCAACACAGGGTTTGTCATGTGTAGATAACCGATTGCAAATTACATGGGTACAGAGAGTTGATAAGAACAAATATTTCTTAATTTGAATTATATAAACAATGCAAACGGATAATATTGCAATCACTAGCACTACAGTATACTATACATAATTATAATCCTAATGTTCAAGTTCTGGGTTTTGGGAGAAATAAATAAGCCCACAAAAATCTACTTCCTTTTTCTCAGTAAAAGGAAATCGAAAAAGAAAAAGGGGAAATTTTAAATTAGCAAAAATACAGTTGGGTCTATTAATTTTTGAATTGAAACTAAATCAAATGAAACCGCACTGCAAGCTTCAAAATCGTATTGCACCAATCACAAGTGATGTCATGTGCGATTTTAAATTTATCAAGTCGCATCTAAGCAGTTTTATGTGTTGTTTGAGTTTCCAACTGTACCAAATTGCAACATACTATACTCTAGTCTCATTTACCTAAAACTCTCTTATTCTTCTATAGTCATCAACTTCCAAGCGTCAACTTTCCCCTACCTCGAATTATAGAAATTAGAGAAGAATGAAAAGGATTTATATTGGGTCTTCTCTGGGAACATTCAACGCACACAATCCTAATCATGTTGAGAAAAATGCTATAGTTTGAGCCAAACAAATTAAACTACTTCTTAAAGATTTGAGTGTTAAAATATAGGCTCAAAAGTATTGGCCCGACCCACATCAGCTAGGCCCAGATCCAAACACCGCCAGACTACAACTAACTCGGGTGAAACATGTTGGGAAAGCTAAGGATACATCCTCTGACCAAGGGACCAACACAGTTGTTTTTTGAACAGTGCAGTTATTAGACGATGGGACATGTGACGCCCCCAGATTCGGATCTGTAATACTCAGATCCGGTCATCACTATCTAATACAAACATCCACCTCTAAACAATATAAAACAACTAAATGCGGAATAATAAACATATGTTGTTCATCCAAAAGGCGTTACTAGTCCTAAGATTCGATAACCTTAATACAAAAGTACAAACTTACCCTAGAACAGTAATTATGGTTCAAATTACAATAACAGTAAAGAATTAAGCATAAAACAAAGTATTGTTGCTAGAAGTCTATTACTTCATCTTTTCTTTACCTTCGCCCTTTCTTGAAGTCTCGGGTTTAATTGCAATAAAATTCATAATATAGTAAGAATGAGCAACTAGTTTGCTCAGCAAGTTTAAATAACAAGAATAAATAGTATATCACGAATGAAGGGAATATCCGAAAGAAATTCAACAATATGAATAACGGAAGCAAGAATAATAATGCTTGTAGAATAAATGATAGTCAAGTAGACCGTAAATAGTAAACTTCCAATGGAATCAATAGCTGATTGACCCTTTAGTTACTAGCTCATAAATATGTACTAGAGGGGATTAACCTCTTGTACACTATGTGTATGCATAACATTTAATTTCTGTGTTTTGTATCTTATATTAGATACGTGGGGTACTCCCCTATATCTAAGGGGTGTTCATAACAGTCTAAGAATTCGCACCTTCAAATGGTTTGGATGACTTTTAAAATCTTTAAAATAAATGTCTAGTTGAGCAATAGTTTAGACCAAACTTAGAAGTTAAATACTGTACAACTCAATTGCACAAAGTGCGAATCACAATAATATCGATATGGAATAATTGTAAAGTAATTAATCCACTTAAAGCATGTTTGGAAAATTAACACTCGAGCTCAAACAAACAATCTTCAATAATATAAGAAGTTAGGGTAAGAAACTTGCCTCTTTGCTCAGCTACAAGTAACTAGCTTTAATTAACTAGCTTTGGAAAACCTAACATTGATAAAGTTGGACTATCAATTAGTACTGCTTATACTTGTACGTAACGGTGCACAAATGGCCTGTGGCTTGCGGGCCGGCCTGGTCAAAGCTCGGCCTGGCCTGAAGGCCACGAACATGCCATATTTTTTTGGCTCAGATCTAGCCTGGCCTGGCCCGGCCTGGTTCACCCAAAGCTCGGTTTGGCCTACCAATTTTCTTTATTTGCTACTTCAATTCTCCCACTACAGACGAAAACTTCATTTTTGTGACAACATATTCAATAAACAAAATAAAATGAACATCTTTTAATACGTTCATTCATGCATGTTTGGTTATATACGAATAAAGAAATCCATGAAAATACATTGACTAGTGTAATATATGAGGATTTCCTTACCTAGCTAGCAACCTACATACATTAATAACTATATATATAATTATAGTCACCACATCACACTTTCATTTCTTCATTCAGACCAATTGCCTGCTCTTGTTCTTCAACTCTTCCTTTAGAGTTCTTCCATTTTTCTTCAGCTCTCGCACTTTACTTTACAATTTAGCCAATCTAGCTATCAAACCTCTTCTATTAAGCATACAAAACCACTCAACTCTGTTAAATCTTCATCAGATCCATCCTCAAAAAACATAACATTAGCAGATATTGCTAAATCTTTCACCCACTAAGGCTGTCATGGCCTCAAGTTTGGGTGTTATTACCATTCCTTCCCAGATGATGGGAACATCTCTAAGTCCACCTTCTTCAGACATTCTACAATTACCAAAATCAACAACCAACCCACTGTACTAGTATCTTACATGTATAACATATTTTATCACATAGCACATAACTTTTTCCCACTTGATGAATTTTCACAATCCATCCCCTATACTCAACATGAGTTTTCTTATCTTCTCTAGGGTCATAATCCTAAGGTTTCCCCCCCTCCTACGGATTATAACCTCCAGCTCTAATACCAACCTGTGACGCCCCCAAATCCGGGTCCCTTGAACCTTGGGTTCAGTTGTGACACCCCCAAATTTAGGCCCACACAGCCCAAACTTGAGTTGTCAAAAGACTACAACAAAATTATTACAAAGTAGTACAACGTTCAACAATACAGTGTATAATAATACACAACTAAGTCTTCACTATTATTGTCACACTATTTTACAACACGTGAAGACTATAATAGATATCCCTCGGACTCTCACTCCATTCCCCGGCTAGACCCAACTACATTCTCATCTCCTGTTGAAAAACAATGGAACAAAAGAAAGGGTGAGCTCAAATAGCCCAGTAAGAAATATCATGACTAAGATAATGACGAATAAATTATCATTAGTCTTCAACAGTTGAGCTCTTGATATAATACAATAGACTACAAGGTTTATATCAAAAACTGTAGTTAAATTCTTAAACAATGTTCAGATCAATAATAGCAGCGGAATGAGCAATCTATTAGAAGAATAATGCAGACCATAATGTCCACTCGCTTCCCTTTTTAGTAAAAATATTATCAACTTTTATCATCTGAAATACCATTAGTCATGATAATAAAAATTCACAGTTCCTGGTCATAATCATGCAAATCAACAGTTCATCTTTGCACTACGGGCCAAAGATATTCAATAAAGCACCAGCGGTTATGATTATACCATATTCAACCTTTGGTCATAATCATACCAAACAACAGTTCATCTATGCACTACGGGCCAAAGAGAACTTTCAATATAATACCAACGGTCATGATTATACCAGATTCAGCCTTTGGTCATAATCATACCAATCAACAGTTCATCTTTGCACTACGGGCCAAAGAGAACATTCACCACATGCCATAAAAGACACCGAACAGATGTATCGCCTTTAACCTAGTATATCGCCTTTAACCTATCATCTGTTCAACAATTATATCACATCTGTGCCCCCCGCCACAGATATTCACAACAGCTTGATTCTTGATGGTTAATACAAATAACAGTGATACAAATGATGAACAGAAGAAATAAGATAAACAATAAGTATCGGAAGTTTACTTTGTGCAGATTCAAACAATGTCCAAATTGTCAACATGATGTGGAGTGAAATTTAAAAATGATATTCAAGATCCACAGTTCAGAATAACGGTTACAGTTCAATAAAAATGTTCAGAAAATATGAAGGTTCAGTTGAAATAATGAAGTTCAACTATTATGGAACATATAATATTTTCAGGAATTATAGAAGCAATAGTTTCATAATAAGTTTCGATTTAAGAGTATGAAAGAAAATGACATCCCTTACCATAATAAGTTTAAGAGTGTGAAAAAATAATATTCCTTACCTTAACACGTGACTGGATATTGATTTAAATGAGGTTGATCAACCTATATATTTTTAATAAAATTAGTAATTACCACATTTAAATTTCAAGGTGTATGATAATTCATATATTATGAATTATCAAAATTATATATATTTAACATAATTTTTGTAGTATAGTATAATATAACAACTTTAAAATAGTTTTTAAAATAATATTTCAAAATAAATCTTCCAAAGAAAGCTTTTAAAAATGAATCTTCTTAAAGAAGAGTCTTCTAAAGGAAGATTTATGAATATCGTGAAAAATAGGAATTTATGAAATTACTACTCTTTAATAAAAGACGTACTTGAAAATTTTCTGCACTCCTTTTGGCTTTCAAACACTCAAAATAACCTTACTATTCTCAGAGAAAACTCATAAAATTCTTATAGAAAAATTCTATGTTTTAGGTGTGATTTTTCTATTAGCTGAGCAAGCTATTTATAGGAGAAAAGAAATTACTATGCGTGGTAGGTGAACAGAAAAGAAAAAAAATTCAGCAGAGGTTGCGCAAACGTTTTTAAAATTTTTTCAATACTTGCACAGTAACTTTAAAATTTTCAAAAAGTGAACAGTAATGAACAGTAACTTCTGTCGGCAGATGAACAGTGTCTTCCCAAGATGAACAGTAACTTCCGTCAGTGAATAGTAACTTTTCCGGGAATGAATAGTAAACTCCGGGAGTGAATAGTAATTTTTGAAAAATAATAATATAATATTTTTTTTCTTAATAAAACAAAAATACCAATTAGTAATATGACAACTAAAATAATTATACCACAGTGATAACAATAATTCAAAATAATGCAACGACTACTGTGTCGATTATCAGATCAATAATATGAATTACTATGCATTTGTTACTGTGACAATTATTAGATTCAATAATTTTAAACTACAGTGCACTAACAATTATTGACTCAATGATATGAAATACAGTGTAATGACAATTATTGAATTAATAATGCAAAATACTGTGTAGCAACAATAATTGAATTGATAATATAAAATATTATGCAGTGACAATTATTGATGAAATGATGCGTAACAGTTACGGTGTCAATAATATGAGACACTGTGCAATACCGTGTGCTACTGTAGAGTACCGCATGCTACAATAAAATACCATAAATTACCGTATGTTACTATTCTTTTATCACCGGTATTTTGACAGTTAGCACCGTTGACTATTTTTATTAAAAAGGTTACTTCTGTCGTTTTCTATATCCGACAAATATTCCGTTGTGGGGTCCACCAATAATTTGTTATTTCGGCGTCGTCGTACGACACGAATATTTCCCGACAAAGCGAATATTCCCCGACAAAGCGAATATTATCCGACAAAATAAAATTTGCACATAACATCCTTAACTTTCAATTTCGTCAATTTAACCACTTACTGTTTCATGAAAAAATATATATGAAGAAAAATTAAATTTTATATTTCATAAAATTCGGGGTTTTACACGTAATGCCCTTTAGCCTTAAGAATGCCCTTGGTGAATTCCACAATATTATGAATGATATTCTAAACCCATTTTGTCATTTTGTTATTGTCTACATCGACGATGTTCTTATTTTTTCCAACACAATTGAAGAACATTGGAAACATTTAAACTCATTCTTTAGAACAGTTCAATCTAATGGATTAGTTCTATCTCAGTCAAAATGCAGTCTATTCCAAACTAAAGTCAAATTCCTTGGTCACAATATCCAGTATGGCCAAATACACCCAGTTGATAGAGCTATACAATTCGCCAGTAAATTCCCAGATATTATTACAGATAAAACCCAACTTCAAAGATTTTTAGGTTCTCTAAATTATATTGGTGAATTCTATAAAAATCTGCGAATTGTCTGCAAACCGTTATTTGAACGATTGTAAAGTAATCCTCCACTTTGGATAGATGCTCACACTTCAGTTGTCCGAGAAGTAAAAAAGCATGTTAAATCTCTTCCTTGCCTTGGCATCGCCAATCCTACAACTTTTAAAATTGTTGAAACAGATGTCTCTGAAATTGGCTTCAGAGGGATTCTCAAATAAAAATTAACACCCAATTCTCCTGAGCAACTTGTTTGCTTTTATTCTCATGCCTGGAATCCAACCCAGATCAATTATTCTACTATTAAAAAGGAGATTTTATCTCTAATTTTATGCATCAATAAATTTCAGAGTAATTTTTTAAATCAAAAGTTTTTAGTAAGAATTGATTGCAAATCTGCAAAATATGTTTTAGAAAAAGATGTTGAAAATATTGCCTCTAAACAAATATTTGCTAGATGACAAGCTATTTTATCTATATTTGATTTTGATATTGAATACATTAAAGGTAGTCAAAATTCAATCCCAAACTTTCTAACCAGAGAGTTTATCCAAACAGGTACCCATCATGAGTGAAAGAGAGAAAGATAAACGTGAGCGTGATCGTGGTAAGCTCCCTGTCCCCGGACAGCCTAGTAAAAATAAAGGAGCAATTGTTCCTGTTCCTTACCTTAGTTACCCTGTTCGTCCTCCTTCTACTCAATTTCATGTCTTAGGTCAAATTCCTAAACCTTACAGTTCAGCCCTAGCTAGTCAACCTAAACCTTTTGATCCTTTTGAATCTCCAGCCCAAAGCCAGCTTCAAAAAATTGATCAAAACAAGTCAAGAGCCAAATACATCCCCAATTATGAAGTCAACCTTTTCTATATTGAACCTTCAATGAATTCAAAGAATGACCCAGCTAAAGTTGCTACCCAGTTTTTCCCTCCTGGATGACATTTCATTCCTTTTACCCCTCATAAGTCATTATCCTTTTACAAGGATCTTTTTATTCAATCAGAGTCAGTAGTTTTAAAACCTATTTTTGACAGGAATGATAATACCAAAATTATCTTCCATTCCCTTTACATTAAACAAATCATCTCTATTTCTGATTAGAAAATTTTGATGGGCATAAACAACCAAGGCTCTAATCATCCTTCTGATCTCTGCCCTCTTACTAATCCCAGTAATGCTTTATTAGAGAGTTATTTTAATTATTATGATTATATGGAAGCTTGACACAAAATCTTTTTGTACCAAAATGCCTCTATGAGTCACTTATGGTTTATCCAATTTGACTACAAATTCAAAAGTCAAATCCCCATGTGGTTCACCTTTTGGTGGTCTAAATATGACCCAACCTTAGTTAACTTCCCAAAACTCTTACTTTCACAAGTAAACTATTATAGTAATAAATCTCCTTTTAATCCTAAATTTGAAGGTATCCCAATACTGTTCCGTTTTGTTAGTAAATATAAGATCCCTTGGATTCTTAAATGGCAGTATAATCTTCCTTCTTCTAGTCAACCTCCGGTAGTCACCAGAATCTTTTTTATTAAATGGTGGGATAAATTTGACATTAATAGGATTGTTTCCCAAGTTCAGAAAGAATTCCCTCTTTCTCCAGTTACTCCTATTAAGTCTATTCCTTCTCAAGGTTCTTCTAGTAAACCTAAAGTCAAACGTTCTAGTCCCAGTCATTCTGGTACTCTTGATGTTTCTAATGTAAAAATTTATTCCAGTGCTAAGTTAAAATTACTCACACAGGTCATTCAAGCCAGAGTAAGTTCTCTCCGTGAAGAAAAAAGTAATGCTTCATCTTCTTCTTCAAAGTCATCTTCTCAACAGTCATCTACTAGCATCAATAAGGACCCTTATGACACCATCGACCTCCAGGATGCCCAAGATCCTTTTGCTTAGTCAAGCTCCCCTGAGCTCCTGTACAGCTCTCGTGAGCCCTCAATTAATTTCTACCCGTGCTGTCAGTCAGTCGTCAGTCAGCTTTCAGTTAAGCACGCCACAGCATCCAATGCCTTGTGGCCCCCTGTCACTCAGTGCCCCTGTACTCTGTCCAGCATCCATTCATGTTGGGCCCTCCTTCAGACGCGTCTGCTAGTCAACAGTTGCAGCACACCCAACCAAAAGATTTTGCTTTTCCACCGAAAGTAGCAGTCTTCAGTAAAAAGAGTCACTATTCTTGAATAGTAAAAAATGTCTGTAATCATTTACTTTTTGTAATAGTAAAGTTGTAATAGTGTTTCCTTATTATATAAAAGGAACGCTCAGTCATTTGAGTAAAGCAGATTGGTTAAGTACCTCTTATTCTCCCCTCATCTCCTCCTCTGGTAATAACCCCGAGTCAAGCCTTTGTATTCAGTTTATGTTTTATTACTTGTAATATATTTTCAAATTCAATAAAGAACTTATTTTAGTAAACAATTACTGACATCTCATTAGACTGACATCCGTTGGCTAAGGCATTTGCATGTTTAATTCTTGCATATGCATAATTGAAACATGATTATGATCTATGAGTAGTCTTCTATCTGTTCTCATGGCCTTTCTCTATGTGTGTGTGTGTCATATATAACCTTAAAGATAATCTGATCTTTATGTATCCTATTTAATTAATTCACATAGAGATATAGTGATTTATTTAATTAGGATGTTCTTTATAAATCTGTGTTTTAGTGTCAGATTTGTAGAGATTTGTTTATATGTCATTGAGAGATGCGAATAAATCTTATAAAGAATTATCGGTTAACAATTTAATATAATTAATTAATTAGAAATAGAGTGAATAAATTTAAATGAAATATTGTGAAAAATTATAATCTAAAGTATTTTTAATCTAATTTAATTCTTTTCATTAATTTAATTTAGTTGTTAATTTTAATTAGTTTTATTTTATAATTTATTGCAATTATTTAAATAAAATTATTTTGATATAAAATTAGTAATTGGTAATAATTATTTTTAATTCTCTGTAAGAACGATACTCTTCTTATCAATATATTACTAGTCGATCATATGTACTTGTATGTACTTTCGAAGTAGTAAATTAGGCAAACAGAAACCAAAAGACAGAGCTTGAACATGAAAGGGAGCTTCAACATAAAACTCAGATCATTTGTAATGACCCAGAAATTCGTAAGACTGATGAGTATGGTCTTAGGTAAATTGTGGATATTCATAAGCCTGTTGAGTATGGTCTTAGGTAATTGATGTGATTTAAGGCTACGTTAATCCTTGGATGAGGATGTAGTGGATAGTCGATTTGAGAAAATTTTAAGCTTTCGAGGATTCGAGCAAAATTTGAGGTTAAGACATAAAGCTAACATTGGTAAAGTGATGGCCGATCACTGGAAAGGAATTGGAGTCCTATCACGGAGGGACTAGGACAGTGTTTATAAAACAATAAGTAAAACAATGCCTATGTTAAAATAATCGATAAGATTGATCGGCGGGGCAAATGTTGTAAGGATGTAGTGCTAATTCCAAGGATGGAATCATTTGTAAGGATTAAGTTAAAAACTTAGTTTGAGGAAAATAATTGTTAGGAGTTTAAAACCTAGAATTGGTTGAAGGGGTATATGATAAGGTATACACTAAGTTATGTATCTATATAGTATACAGGTGCATAAAACATGATGTGGAAGAATTACCCTCATATTTTTGAGTTACCTTATATTGAAATTTCGGGGACGAAATTATTATAAGAGGGGAAGAATGTAGCGACTCGAAATATTTTAATATAGAGAAATGAAATTATTGGCTGTAATTGTAAATTTCTAGAGGATTAAATTAAATCATTATATGATGGCTTGGTTTAATTAATTATGCGTTGAAATAATTAAAGAAATTTAAGGAAGGTTCAATTAATGGGTTAATTAAATTAATGAACCAACCTAGGTTGTGTAGTATCAAAGTTTGATAGGGTAAATGAGCTATGGATATTTAATTAAATAGCTAGCAAGTTAAGCTGGATGTGTAAATTAATTAATATGGTTATTAATTAATGAGATTTCGTAAACATTAATAATGTTATATTTATTTTCATTAGAAAAGTTATTGATAGTGGGGTATTAATATTTTATATTTTAACTAGAAATTTAATTTGGGGCAACCCAAAGCTTAGTTGCAATATAAGTAACAATTGGGTCACCAATTGTTTAATTAACAAAACAAATAGCAGCCTAGCCCAAAAGTAATAACATAACCCGGTGGAAAAGTAAGAGTGCCACTCATTTAGGGACAAAACCTCAGAAAAAGCAGAGCACGCGCAGTTTGTGCAAAGCTCAAGGAATCAGTGCTGAGAAAAGAAGGAACAAGTCAGGCATAAGGGAGGCTATAAGGTCCAACTCCTCAGAGTTATCTAAGGCTGAGAGAGTGTTGTATAACCTCAGTCATTCCCTCATTTCGCCTTCGCGTTCATTTAGGATAAGAGAGATATTGAGCTTGAGAAGTAAATGCAAACTTCAGAGGAGTTCATGTTATTCGGAGAAGGCAGAATCTGAATGTAAATCATCTGTCAAAAATTGAAGGTATTATCCGATTATTTTGATATTATCCTTATTTATTTAGCTAGTTTTATCTTATGTCGGATTAAGGAAACAAAATATGCTAGAGTTGCATATGAGGTGTTTAAATGAGAGTAATGTGAACTCGGTAGTCGAATGTTGTTGAAACTAGTTAATGATTGAATTAGAACTAGAATAGTGGTTTCGGTTATTTTACACAGTCAACATTGTGAGTCTGAACCACAGTTGGTCTGTACTCAATGTTCATGTTCATAAAACTTTAGAATGAACTGGTAGTAGAGTGCTCTGGTAGTAGAGTGCTGGTAGTAGAGTGATGCTGGTAGTAGAGTGCTCTAGTAGTAGAGTGTTGCTGGTAGTAGAGTGAACTGGTAGTAGAGTGCTGCTGGTAGTAGAGTGAACTGGTAGTAGAGTGCTACTGGTAGTAGAGTGCTCTGGTAGTAGAGTGCTGCTGGTAGTAGAGTGAACTAGTAGTAGAGTGCTCTGGTAGTAGAGTGCTGCTGATAGTGGAGTGAACTGGTAGTAGAGTGCTGCTGGTAGTAGAGTGAACTGGTAGTAGAGTGCTGCTGGTAGTAGAGTGCTCTGGTAGTAGAGTGCTGCTGGTAGTAGAGTGGACTGGTAGTAGAGTGCTGCTGGTAATAGAGTGGACTGGTAGTAGAGTGCTGCTGATAGTAGAGTGCTGCTGGTGATAGTAGAGTGCTGCTGGTAGTAGAGTTTTGCTGCTGTTAGTAGAGTGCTGGTAGTAGAGTGCTCTGGTAGTAAAATGCAAAACGTAGAGTGAAAATCGTAGATTGAAAAGTCCAAAACGTAGAGTGAAAATCGTAGAGTGAAAAGTCCAAAACGTAGAGTGAAAATCGTAGAGTGAAAAGTGAAAAACGTAGAGTGAAAGTGAAAATCGTAGAGTCGGGACAGCTTCAACGTCAGTTAGTAATATGAGCATAACTTTCTCATACGAACTCGGATTGAGGTGATTCAAAATGTTTTGGAAAGCTAATAGATAGACCTACAACTTTCATTCTTTACGAATTTCGATTTGATGTCTGTATAAAGGTCGAAATTGACCATTTTTGGGACTATTTTGACCTCTTATAGTAAAATGAGTATAACTTTTGTATACGGATTCGGATTAATATGATTCAAGATGTTTTGAAAATCTAAGAGATATACCTATAACTTTTATTCTGTAACTTTTTCGATTTGAGGTCTGTAACATAGTCTAAATTGACCATCTTGAGGTATGATGTGTAATTGGAGGCAATCGGAGGGCGTCGGGCATGCACGTGTGCAACGTGCAATGTTTTCGACACTAAATTATACTGTTCTTTGTATAAATCATGAATATTATGATTTTTAATGATGTCTATCTTTAATCAACGATTAATTAGATAAGTGTATGAGTATGATAAACGTGTGCATATGAGGCGGGATAGACGTGTGGCGTATAAACGTCGAAACGCTGTGTAAAGTGTTATTTAGCAATTTAATAACCTTAGAGATTAATTGAGGTAATACTAATTGGGATTAGTAAGAGTTTTAAATATTGTCTGAGGCGGGTAATATTATGACAACTTGATGAGGTAATTGTAGAATTAAACCTAGTAAAGTCCAGTAGTGACTAATTGGTAGATTGACCTAAATAATTATGAGAACCAAATGATAAGGTTATGGCATTAAGGAATGTCGGATATACAAAGTTAAGTATAGAAGGTTTACGGTGTTTATGTGAAACACCGTGATGAATCCACAATGGACTAAACTAATGAATCAACCCTAGTGAATAAATGAGACGATAAAAGGAAGTAGACATCCCAAGAATAAGAATTAATATTGAGTCAAACTTTGACTAATATAATGCACCGTTGATCTCTCATGTTGTATAGGTGGTGCAAGGAACGCGAAAGGTTAGCGTAAACTGGTGTTGCAATCCAGGCAAGTCTTTCAGTGATCTGTGTTATCCCTGCAAGTTTTTCAGTGTTATGTGTCATATGCATAAACTAGTAAATGTGCACTCATGTTATGTGCTAACTGATTGTAAATGTATGTGTACAATCATATGTTGTTAATAACTGTTATATATATAATTAATGCTATAAATCGAATGTGTTATATGAGTTATATAACATGGTAACTTTGACATGCATGGTAAGCATGTGTAGATTTTATAAATGCAAATGCATGATAAGCACGATGCCTATGTAAATGCCAAGCATGAAGCATAAAACATAAATTAAATGTAACCTATGTGTTAGCTGTTGGACTTGCTGAGCCGTCGTGCTCATTCTTGCTTTAAATTAACATTTTCAGCGAAGTAAATGAAGAAATTCTTGAAGGCGTTGGATATATGGTATGTTGAATAGGAAACTCAAGTTGCTGTAATGGGAAACAGTTTGTGCATTGGCTTTATTGATCTGTGGTCATGATCGTAGAGTGAGCCTCAGCAATCATAAAGTGAGCCTCAGCAATCGTAGAATGAGCCTCAGCAATCGTAGAGTGAGTCTCAACAATCGTAGAGTGAGCCTCAGCCGATCGTAGAGTGTTTGGTCGTAAAGTGACAAATCGTTGAGTAACTTCACAGTGAGATCGTAGAGTGAAATTCTACTGCCGAGTCTTTTGGTGAGCGCAGACTGCCAAGCTAGACGATCGTAGAGTGACTTCGCAAGCGATAGTAACTTAGCTTACAGCTTGCTGTTTTGATAATCTAGTTTGTTGGATCATGTTTTTGGCTTACTGGATTATAAAGAATATCTCATAGAGGTAAAGATTATATATTACATTATAATGTATATGATCTAGAGATGTAAAAGAGCGATGTAAAGATTGAGATTTTGGGAATAGAAGATTTTTGAAAGTTAATTAAGTTTATCAATTAATATATTGAGTTTTAACAGCATTAAATTTTATCTTTTATGTAATGTTGTGTATAATAAGGAGAAGGTTGTTCGTGTAACGACTTAAACTCAGGATTGAGGTTACTTTTGACGGACCAGATCCGGGGTTATTGAAGACGGATTTTGGGGCTGTCACAGTTGGTATTAGAGCTGATAGGTTATAAACCTTAGGTAGGTGTACCTTAGGCTATAACCTTAATAAGAAAGAGTAAGGTTAGTTGCGTGTTCTAAAAACTCAAGCGTATAGTAAGCTCGTGATTCATAGTCGTATGGTGGAGCCCCTCAGCGAATGGGCGACTATGGCCTGACTAGGACAAGCTCCTCAAGCCATATGATTATGGTAAGTTCCTGAGCCCAAATACGTGATAAGTTTGATGAACATGGGAGGATTAGAGTAGAGAGCCATAAGTTGAGAAATATAGTTCTCAGATATTGACTAAGATTAAGAAAAATGCTAAATGATCTGTTAAAGGATTAACAGTATGTGTAGATAGCAAGATGCTATAAACAAAAGATACTATGGGGAATAGTAGAAAACTCATAGCGAGGGGTATGTGTTGAAATATGGAGTTTAAGCCATAAGTGCGGAACATATGAAATTCATAAAAAATAAAAATAAAATAAGTGCATGTTTGAGGAGATTTAAAGAAGGATCTCCATGGATGTATTCAAAATGAATAAAAAGGAAGGATCGTACAGTAAAGTTGCCATAAACCAACTTTACCATTAAATTTTTAACTAAACACAATTTATCTCCCTCCATGTCCTAAGTATACTAGCATATCAATTTAGTAAAAGTGTAAAAAAAATTATTTCTTTTTCTTTTCTCCTCAACCCCAGACAAGGCTAGAGAAAATATATTAACTTATTTTTTTTTTCTCTTCACAAATTTTCAGACAAGACTAAAGAAAACTATCTTATTTTTTCTAACTCTATTTCC
This sequence comes from Hedera helix, assembly GCA_947179155.2. Classification (NCBI taxonomy): domain Eukaryota; kingdom Viridiplantae; phylum Streptophyta; class Magnoliopsida; order Apiales; family Araliaceae; genus Hedera; species Hedera helix. Next base: position 46,862,825 of record OX359277.1, read on the forward strand.
TTTTTTCTCTATCTTTTTTTTTTTGATTAAAAACTCTCAGATGCTTCTGCTTCAGTTTCACATAAGGAGAATATGTTTTTTTAATTTTATTTTAAGTATTTGTTTTTGTTTGATTACTTTTTTGTCCTTAATATATTTTGGTTTTATATAGTAAATTACATTATAGGTAGTCAAATCTATCTATTATTTTACTTATTATAATAGCACAAATAATATTTTATTGTATAAGTTAATTAAAATATTTTGGTTGATCCTAAACTGAATTAACTCGTAAAACTATATTTGGATTTAATAGGTTGATATTTTTATTTTTATTATATTTGTATTATCTCGGATGATATAATATAGATGAGAATTGATAAATTCCCTCTTTTTATAGGCAACTCAATGTATATGTAATTTGGTACTTTCCTTTCTTTGTAGGCATTTAATAATGTATTATACATTCATTTAGCTCTTTTAATTATTCTTCTTCATTTTTTATTTTTATTTTTTTGTCTTAATAAGCCAAGGTATTTTATTAAATACTAAAAACAAATATGAATACCATTGTTGGGTAAGATTATATATCTAACTATTAAATAAATAATGATTGAAATAATATTTTAAAGTCATTTTGTAAAGAAAATTTAACTAATACTTGTTTTGTTTTAAAATTACAGAAATAATTTTTTTTAGTTTAGTTCAAAATTAAAGATATATTTTTATTTTAGAATAATAAAGTGACATAAATTTTAATTTGTCATTATGTTTTTAGTATTACACTATCATTATTTAATATTAAAAGTATATTTAATAATATAAATTATAACTAATAATTAAAATACAGTTGTAAATGTTAGGAGTCAGCAAAAAACGGGTAAAATCGAATTAAACTTAATTATTTTGATTTTTCGGTTATTTTTAAAAAATCGGTTATATCCATTTTAAATTTCGATTTTCGGGTTTGGGATTGGATATTTATTATGAATATTTCGGTTATCCGAATAACCGATTTAGGAATTTGCTTTTGCTTTTGTATAATTTTGTAGGCTGGTATGCTCCTTTTGCTTTTGTGTAATTTTATTGTTAATTATGAAAATCTTAATTTCGGGTATTAACCGAATAACTGAATTATAAATTCGGTTATTCGATATTCGTTAATTTGGTTATTTTAAATTTTGGATAATTATTCAGATAATAAAAAATTACAAATTTTGATATTCAATTTTCACTATTCAATTTTCGATTTTCAAATTTACCCGAATGATCACCTAGTAAATGTAGTGGTTGGTGCAGGAGTAGTCGTATTGCAAGTGAGAAATTGGCCGGACCAGCCAAAGTAGAACTTGACTATTCTTAAACTACATTGAGTTAAAAATGAAAAACTTAACATATTAACATAAGGGGACACTTCTGTCATTACGTCTTTTGATTTTAAAACTCTGAAACACACTGAAAATCCAAACGAAGGATAAGGGAACTAATTCTACTGGTCCGATCTAGGGATTGGATACTAAGTCGTCTGTCAATCCGACGGAATGGCCGTTCCTAGCGGTGGCATATACCTAACGCAATCGACTATTCCGGCGACAGATCTTCGCTTTAATGTAGGATTGTTGCACCGCAGGAGGCCGAACGGTATCAATATCAGCTCAACTGATAATCGTAGTAGTAGTAGAACTTGGATGCGCGTCTTGGCACTGGAGCGGAACAACAATTCCAGCGGTGATGCAGCGGTGCCCAATTCCAATTACGTGGTGCCGTTGGACTCCAAGTCCTCCTCTTGCATCACTCGCCCCCTTGCCGAGATCCTTCGCGACCTCAACAAGAGGATCCCCGATAATATCATCATCAAAGCGGAAGGCGTTGATCATGATCATCAGCACTATTCAACCACCTTCATCCCATGGTTGGTTGGACTATTAACTCCTCTTTCTTTATTTTTCCTAATTATATACTACCTCCGTCCCAGAAAATGAGACATATTTGGCTTGTTCCAAGTTAATTTGCGAGATGCTAATATTCAAATTATGATGTGAATTTATTATAATTTTTTTAAACAAAAAATTTGTACTCGGTAATATTTTCTTAACAAGTTTTCAATATTAACTATTGCATTAATCAAACTTAAATATATTCACATCAATTTTGAATGTTAGAAATTTGTAAATTGACAAGTAAAAAACTCGAAAGGGACTCATTTTGTGGAATGGAGGGAGTAGTAAATCATTTCTAATGCAAAGAATACCGTGATGTTGTCCAGGTACCATGCCAACAGGATGTTGAGTTTCTACGCCCCAGGTAGTAGTTTAACCATGCCATTGCTTCTTTCGATTTCGGATTAGGGTTCTAATTTTATTAATCATTCTTAGAAGATTTTGTCAACTGTTTCCCCTGATTCTGATCCCACTGCAATTTTGCTATGTGATTCTCTATCATTTTACCTCATTAAATTTGTAAATACTGGCAATGCTTCCATTCAGTTCACATGACATCCTATAATGATCTCTCATGGAGTTGTGAGTCATTTGCCATCATCTGTGATAAAATGTTTGTCTTTAATGGCTTTTAACCACACCACTTTTCCTTGTGTGTGTGTGAGTGTATATTATATAACAACTGGCTGATGACTTACATAAACAAGATTATTGTTCTATATAATCTCATCTCAGTTGCACATTCTTAATTTAACTTGGCAACTTGTTAAATGATCAAGCTCTGATGTCTAGACATTTCTTACAGGTTGGTGCGGAGAAATACGTGATGTAATTTTCTCTGATAATGGAAATGTAACTGTTGTATATCGCGTCATTGTACGAGGTTCTGATGGAGAGGTTTGGCTCTCTTCCATATCTTGTAATTTTTATTATTCCCTAGTATTTTCTTTGATGAAGTGCGAAATTATGTCTATCTCCGCGGATAATTGGTCATCCTCCAGGATGTTTAGGTCACTCCTTATGGTCGATCCTTATCACTCGCATACACAGAAAGATATGTCTAACAAATTCTCTCAACTCAATAGTAAATAAGTTGTCACATACAATTAGAGATTAGCCTTATAAAGAGACTAAGTAACCAATGGCCCTAACTCCTTTGGAATTGATTTCTCCTTATTGTCCAACTACAACGCCAAAACCACCTTCAACTCTTGCACATTAGCCAAGAACTCCTCGCGACTAGAACCACTCAAACATGTTATTTCCCATGGATGAAGAAAAGGAAATAGTAAGCGTAACGACAATTTTCTTCTTATTCCACCAAAATACAATAATATTTTGCCGACCTTTATGGGTTTGAATCAACATCATGCTACCACGGACGCCCCAACAACACGTGTCAGGCATCCATTTCACCTACATTACATGCCACTTTATCCCGATAATGTTTCCCAATAGAAATAGGTACTTCACAAATATTTCAGTTACCTTAATCGACGAACCCTTCTTTATTCAACCAATCTAATAAGGATTGGGATGCGAGAAGTAGGCAAATTCAAACGTTCCACTACTACCTTGGAAATTATGTTCTCATAGCTACCACTATTAATGATCAAACTACAAACCTTCTGATTTATTGAGAGTTGTGATTGGAATATTTGATTTCGCTGGATAGGTTCCTCTTGATTAGGAGACAACAACTTACGAACGACAAGATTAATTCGCTCTCCTTCCTCATAAGCTACCTCAACATCTTCCAAATATGAATTATCCCACTACTGTTTCTCTGAATGATTATCTAGTTCCTGCTCCTGATTTGCATACACCAAGTTGCTCCTTATCACGACAGGGTTTAGAACATTGGTTTGACCAATGATTTGGTTCCTCACACCTATAACACTTCTCTTCACTGGGCTTGACATACATGTTATTTTTAGCATGATTGGCCCCTTCTAAAATCTTCTTAGGAACAATATTTTCTTGTCGATGACTGGAACTCCCGATCTCTCCATTATCAGTGGAACGATTCTGGCTCTGTTGTCTGCTGCTATTTAACCTCTTTGCTTTCAAAGTTGGATGACGCACCTCATCCTAAGTATAAATGTGTTGAATCCCTATTCTGGACTGAATATTCAAATCAAGTCCGTTCACATACCTCGCCTACATGCTGATCCTCCAATTCTTGCAAATTACACCGAGCTTGTAATCGTAGAAATTCCTCCTTATATGCATTAACTATCCGCAAATTCTGCACTCATCCCTGAAACAGCTGGAACAAATACTACTGATTATCAGAGGGTAAAAATCTGTTGTGCTGGACAACCCTCATTCTAGGCTAAGCACGAATCGATTCTTTTCTCTTACAATGCCTAGTTTCCTGCAACAGTCTCTACCAGAAAGATGTTTCCCTTTTCAATTTATAAGAAAGTCTAGACTTCATGCATCCAATATGGAAATCCCTCTATATCCAAAGAACCTTGAAAATTAGGAATTTCAGCCTTTACCTTATAATCAGTCTCGTAGCGCTGACTGAAACAATCATAGCAATCCAAATCTCCGTCACGCCCCGCACCATGACCAATCACAAGTTCGCCTCTCCACCTCCATGATTTGGTTGACGTAATCCTTTCTCATATTATTCAACGCTTATCTCACTGTCATTGTTAAATTCAGCATGATCAAGATAGGGTTCTGCACCTTCACGACCAGAATTACGCCCATCGTGATCTTGCGTAGTCACCAATCCGTTGATGGTGATCTCCAGTCGATTCAATTGTCGATGTATACCGCCAACTTGCTCCTGCAGGTTGTCTATCGACTCACTTGCAGTAAAATTTTCAATTGTTTCTTCAACCATCACCTTATTCGGATACAATTATCTAGGCTCTGATGTCAATTGCCGCAACGGAATATGATTAGATTGTAACGCTCTAATTCAAACGTGATTTGTAAGTTTGAACGTACCAACAAGAATGTAAGATAAACCCTTAAATCCACAAGGAAAAATATGAACTCACAAAGAGAACAAGAGATAATAATATTAATTGATGAAAAACGTAATTGTTCAAAAACCCTAATAAGCGTATTTATAGTTTTAAACAACTTCCCAATATCAATTAGGAAAATTAAATAGCGATTTTTTTTTTAAAAGAATGATTCAAGTTTGACCAAACTTTGACCGACTACTAGACTGCTTAAAACATTTTTTTCAGACTTAAAACGGCACATGTCATGATTGAAGGCAATAAGTCTTGTAATGCTCGTCGCAAGTTTCGATTAGATATATTATGGGTCCCGTATCATTTCTTGAATCAAAAGTTATGTCACTTTGAAGTTTTACCGATCTGAACTCATCCGAACACTTAATTCACTTCTGAATTAGATTCTTCCACCGCATCATAATTTGTCAGCAATGCCCCTTGAAATTATATCTTTGATTGGTGGAGGGTTGGTACCTATTGTTGTAGGAGGAATGGTTGTTTTATTTCAGCATACTCCAGACTTGAGTTTGAAGCTATAGAACACAAGTTAGATGGTAAGAGATACTACCAAAGGAGATTAATAGTGACAACACGATCATTTGCGATGGATTTCAATGACTTTAACTATTTATTTGAAACTTCAAAAACATGATTGATTGATAGTTTTACATCACAAATATTTCATTTATTTATCTTTTATTTTGGTGGATTTCCTTAATTCACCAAACTGATGTTTTATCAATTCTACTTGATAAAACCTTCTGATGCAGGCACATCGCGAATCAACTGGAACAGTATCATCTGGTAATGACCATATGTTAGATCCTGTTGCTGCAGCCGAGGAAATAGCTTTTTGTAGAGCATGTGCCCGGTTTGGCCTTGGTTTGTATCTTTATCATGAAGAATAGGGGTCAGCAACATTGTGTTTCTAGTAACATGTAATTGACAAATTTGGATTATATATATTACATTCCTTTTAGTTCATATGTATTTGTAGTGAAATTGACACTCTACTGGTATTGCATCTCTTAATGCCTTGTAAAGTAGAGACAACATCCGCCTGCAAGTTTAGGGCAAAAAAATATGGTGTTGCCAGTAGCCATTGATCGTAACTAGTTTTTGGATTTTGTTCTGTGTTTTTATTCTTGAATGCCTAAACTTGAAGAATTAAGATAAGTAGTTATAGATTATAGAGCTAATTAAAATTATGGATTATGTTGATGTTGATGTTAGAAAGTATCATGAATAGTGTTCTTTAAGGATGATGCATTTAATAACGACATTTTACAGGGAGAGGTGGTCAATAAACGTTGAAAATTTTCTTCTTGTTTCGTTTAGTTTCTTTTTGGTAATCATAAATGATCTAATTCATAATCAAGACTTGCTTCTACGTTGGCATGTGGAACTATAACAAATAGAATTGTAACAACTATTCAGTTACTCAAAAAGGTTTTATAGTGTTGCGACTCCTTTAAAAGTTTTGGACCCATGTTGGAAATCATCCGAGATGTGATCACATCTACAAGCAGGACCATATCCTTTGAAATTTCAGCACGAAGGATTTTCCAGTCATCACCTCTAGTTAGCTACTTCTCTGGCAGATGTCTGTATGGTGTTCGTTCAATCAAATTTACCAAAAGCTCTCCTGCTCTGTTCACCGCATCTGCCATTGCAGAGGGAACATCTGGGAGAGCCTGAAAAGTGTTTTGAGTTGCACTGGATTTAATTGAAATTTCTGAAACCCAAACAAATCTGCTATACATGGTAAGCCACTTCAAACCTCTCATACGTGTATATGCAAAGAGGAAGGGAGACAAAAAAGGTCATCGTCAAGGACGGTATGGCTGAAGATTTCAGGAGACACCTAACTTTCGACATTGATAACCCAGTGGCTTTTTCAATTTTATAATTTTACTATCCCTGAGTTTTACCCTTTTTTCCTATAAGTAGCCCCAATGTTTTACCACTGTTCTAGTCAAATTATACTAGTCAATAGCACCTTAAATGAATAAAACAAGTTACATGAAAGTATTCATGCTGAATATTCATCCCAAATGCTCTCTGGCACAAATATTACCTGCTGTAAAGGAAGGCCATGATCCCTAGGTAAAAATCGAATTGGACAAAGTATTGTTACTTCATAAAAATAAAATGGGCTAAATTATTGTCCCTTAATATTCTTTTACCAAAATTATTGGTTATCTAACATTTCCCATCAATTCACTTGTGTTGAGTGTCGATTTGAAAATAAAGTCCTATTGTGACCGTTGGGCTTCTTATTTACTGGTACAAATGAGTTTTATCAACCTGTATGTTAATCCAAGAGGTTCAGCTGATAGAGGTGCACAAAAGGCCTGAAGCCTAACCTGAAAAAGCCCAGCCTGAAGGCCCCAAAAACGCCTAATTTTTTTGCATGTGGCCTGGCCTGAAAAAAGCTTGAGCCTGGCCTGGCCTGGCCTGTGGCCTAGACAACCTGATTTGCAAGCCTAGTCACTAGCCCAACCCAACTTAATTCAATAAACTATCCGACGATACTTCAGCCCAGCCCAACTTGTGTACAAATTAAAGCTACTACTTCCCACTAATTAAATTTAAGTCCAACTACAGGACTTGTGCTTATCATTGCCTTTCCATCATTTTTTTCCACATAATATCTTCCCAAATCTTTAACATTTGTCCATGACTGACTGATTGCCCATGGTCCCATAAAAGACACATTTCTTTAGTTTTACATGTACATAGCACGTGAGGCTGCAACTTTCTGGGTCATAACTCATAAGCAACCCCACAAACGGTGAGAACGATCCTTTGCATTGTAGACATACTTTTTTACTACTAATTAATGATTTTCGAAATCTGCCATTATTACCCTATTCTAGAAGATAACATGCATTAGTTTATATATTAGTCCCAATTAACTCTATATATTAGTGTATTAGTTTATTTTAAATATTTTGTATAAAAATAATAATATAATTAAAATATTTTTTTATATTAATTGTTGAATAAAATTAATAAACAGACAACAGTAATGATGCACATTTGTCTCCCGGTTCCACCCAAACTGATGTGAGGAACGTGACTTCACGCCCCAACGTCAGGAACGTTATTTCACACCTCCATTACATATTTCCCTTCTTTATTAAATATAAATAATCATATCACACCATCAATTATTACTCCTGTATATATATTTATTTTCTAACTCACCATTTCGATCACATCCCATCACCATCCCATCATTTGTCTCTCTCCTCCCCATGCAAACCTATATATCAATACAACACAAAATATTACTCTAAAGTCTAAACACACACTTGTATATATTCATATACAGAGGGGAAAAAAGCACAAAAGGAAGGATTAAAATCTTATTAATACTGGAAGAGAGAGAAAGCATCTATTAGTAGCAGTATTAGCATGAAAGGTAGGAAAGTAGTGACAGAAACTAAATTATCTGCATTTATAATGATGATAGCGCTTGGTGCGTTATGATTTTTTAAAATTTTAAATGTGGTTGGCTGTTGGTGTATGTTAAATAGATTGGGTTTATAATAAATAAAATAATTAGATAATACAGTAAATATTTATTAGCTGATCAACAAATAAACACTTAAAATATACATTGTTGAAATGTTTGACTTTCTAATTTTAAATATGTCTTTTTAATTTTAATTCAATGAATTTATTATGTGAAATAAATTGTATTTCAAAAATTTATTTTTTTTCGTTTCAAATTATAAAATTATTATTAATTTTAAAAAAATTAATTTTAAATATTTTAAAATTTAAAAATAATATAATTTATTTAAATGTTTACAATAATAAGTATTATAATTAATAATAATTTTTAAATAATTTATAATATTTATAATTATATTAACATAAATATAATAAATTTATTTTAATTTTGAGTTATTTTAGTAAGAACGTGACTTCAAGCTCCCATGTGAGAGATTTGCAAGGGGTTTAGTCTCAATGAGAGTTATGTTTTTAATATATATATATATATTTTTATAAAATATTAATAATTTGTAATACACTTGAACGTAATTTGAGTGAACTAAATTCTTACTACCATTTGAGAAAACATTAGGGTTATATTTATTCGTAAGAAATATTTTTGAGATTAAATTATTTATATTAATTTAATATTATTTTAAATTATTTTATTTTATAATGGAGATTAATAATTTTTTAAATAATAATATTGACTATTTTTTTATATAATTTTTAAGACTATTTACGTGAGGTTATATAATTCTATAAATTTTTTTAGATTAATAGTTTTTCATATTTTAAGTTATTAAGTAATTTTATGAGACTAATAGTTCAATATTAAGGGATTAATAATCTCTCATCAAAAAATTAAATAATATAAAATAATATTAAATTAAAATAAATAATCTAACTTTAAATACAGTTTTTATAAACAAACATAATTTAGAATTTACTATGCATTTGAAATAACCCAACCCCCCTCATTGATTTAATTGCAAATCCTTAAATCTAATCACCACCCAAAATTTACATTATTACATCATATACCTGATACATAGTATTATTTATTTGGTTTTAAGCTTTCTACGTTTTTAAAAATTAAAATATAATTTTGAAATATAGCTTATGTAGTTCACAAATTTAATATTTATCATTCAAATTCATGATATCTATATAATAAAACAGAGCAATTTAAATTCCAAAATTTTAATATTCGACGGTCTCAAATTAATTTAGGTTTCAAATAATAATAATAATAATAATAATAATAAATGTAATAATAATGACAATAATAATAATAATAATAATAATAATAATAATAATAATAATAATAATAATAATTAATTGCTCAAAATTGTTAAAAATTAATTTTAAGTTTAGAATGAGTAACGCATTAATGTTTGTTTAAAAATAAAATTATAATTAAATTGAGTATTAATTTTTTTATATTAATGATTGAATTCTCAGTTCTATTATGAATGAGAGTTTATAAAAATTTTAAATTTTTTAATTTTAAAATATTAAATATAATATTTAAATATTATATTAATTGTATTGTTACTTCATGTAATGAACCGTCGATGTCAAAAACGTTCCAAGTCCATATACACGTGACATGAGTAAAATTAAAAGAGAGACTAGAGAGAGAGAGAGGTACATATTCCAAAGTAGGTGGAACAAATTCTGAGCGCTGCCGGTGTTGGCTTCTACTACCTTTTCCCCTTATTTGCCCCAAAATCCCGTCTCTTAATTACATGACAGAGTGGCACGTTTGTTTTGGATGCTGACATTTTGCATATCTTTTAGATATACCAAAAGTGGTAATCTTATTACTAGTATTATTATTTTGATTTTTTTTTAGTTTTTGTTTATTTCCCTTCTAGAAATTAGTTTTTGAAGAGTCTTACTTGTATTTAAGCATGAGTTATCTTAACATGTGCCCTAAGGGCACATGCTAAGCACACGGTTCAAGAGAATATTCTCTTGAACTGTGTGCTTATTCTCTTGATTTCTGCATTTGTACCAAATTCAAGAGAATAAACACACAGTTCAAAAAAATATTCTCTTGAACCGTGTGCTTAACATGTGCCCTTAGGGCACATGTTAAGTTTTCCCTTTAAGTATTACTAATGTCTGCAATCCGAAACAAATCATATTCTCACACTTTTGTTTAAGTATTTGAAAAAGTTAGCTTAGGGATTTGCTCTCATTAAACCTTTTCCTTGCCTTCCGTTTTGTCCTTCTCCTTCTCCAAGTAGCTTAGTTTCTATCATTTTTATATGTAATATATACACATAGATTATATATATAGTGAGAGACTTTTAGTGGGAGGAGAAAAATGCAGAGATTTAAAGCATAACAGTAGCAGCAGCTCCCCCACTTACTAACTCTGATTTAGTATTGCCACTCTTCTTTCTCTACCTTAGGTACTCTGTTTTCTTCTATGTCTCTCTTATTGGTTATATTTGTGTATATTTAAGATGGACGTACTTGTTCCATAAAGGTATATTTATCTAAATTTGTTGTGATGTGTAATGGGTTATGTTAAAGAGGTGGTGATGAAAGTGGGAGAAATCAAACGCATTTTTCGGATCTTGGGGGAGCTTGAACACTCAGTTGCTGCATATTTAACGATTTATAGCCAGCAAATGTTACTCTTGTTTATAGTAACTTGCAGTTTGGGGGGCACAATACGGTAACATCCACCTCCCCATCTCTCTTTCTTTTCATAGTTAAGTTTATGTATATATGCACTTATATATTCTTCGTTTGGTAATACTTGTCTCTGCAGATTACAAAGGGTTTTATTATTTTGGGCTTTTGGGTTTCTTTCTTTTGCTTATCTTTTGTTTATATTTGTAATACTTCGTTTGTTGACGGTGTTTTATCTGTAGCTATGATATTCAACATTGCCCAGCCTATTTATTTATTTATTTTTATTTAGTACCATACCTGTAGCAATTATGAGTCTTATGGTTTTGTTTTTTACCTCCATTTATGCTAGTTAGAGTCGTTAGTCAAATGATTATTGAATAAGGTTGCCTGAAGATGCAAGTTGAGTCCTACTTGTGCATATTTCTCTTAATTTTGTTTTTGTAAATTTTTGTACAGCTTTACCTGGTTCAGGTGGATCACAACATTTATCTGATTTTCAGACGCAACCAATAAGCTGATAGCTTCATAATTTTGGGATATAGAATGCATTAAATTTTCATGGTTGTACATTTTTAATGTATTATAGTATTTGCTTTTATAGCTAGCATGACATCTAAAGGTATTAGTAGTTGGATCACAGTTTCAAGATTTACTCTTCCGGCGAGAAAGAGTGTAAATTTTAATTAGAAATTTTAGAAAGTGAAAGTGGTGCCGGTAGATACTTGTTAAATTAAATAAATGGAATTCTAATAAGGAGAAACAATCAATTCTACATTTCTACCCCAAAAAGAGTCTCGATCAACTTTATATGAATCAATAAGCTGTTACTATTAAATGTTGCGGGTCATATTTTATTAATTCTAGCACATAATACCAGTAATTTACAATCACCGCATTCTCCCCCCCCCTAATGAGTTGACTTATCAACAATTAAGTTGACTTGCAAAATTAAACATGATATTGGATATTAGATTATTATATATATATATATATATATATATAATTGTTAGTGATTAACATTATTGGCGATGTTTAGAAAGTTCTACATAAGAAAAGGGCATTGCACGTATTAATCGAAGGGAAGTCTTTGATAGAAATGACCTAGTCGCTAGTATTATTAGTTGTGCCTCATTTTTTTTGGGAATGACCTGGTTGTTAGTATTGCGAGTCTCTTAACTTAAAAAATTAATACAATATTAGATATTAAATTATAATTATAATAATAACAATTATTATTATATCATTGTTAGTGATCAACATTACTGGCGATGTTTAGAAAGTTCTACATAGAAAAGGACATTGCGCGTCGTATTAACCGAAGAGATGTCCATGGTAGGAATGACCTTGTCGCTAGTATTGTTATTGTTAGTCGCGGCTCCTTTTTCTTGGGAATGACCTGTTTGCTAATATTGTGAGTCTCTATCTTAAAAAATTAACACAAAATTTAACACTATTCGATATTAATTTTTATATATATACATATATATATATATATATTATTGGCGATGTCTAGAAAGTTCTACATAAGAAAAGAGCATTGTGCGTTGTATTAACCAAATGGAAGTACTTGGTAGGATTGACTTGGTCGTCAGTTGTTAATATTGTGAGTCTCTATCTTAAGAATGTAATACAAAATTAACACAATATTGGATATTAAATTATTATTTTATATAGATATTGTTGTTAGTGATTTTAACATTATTGGCGATGTCCAGAAAGTTCTATATAAAAAAGGGCATTGCGTGTTGTATTAACCCAAGGGATGTCTTTGGTAGGAATAACCTGGTTGATAGTATTATGAGTCTCTAACTTGAAATATTAATACAATATTGGATATTAAATTATTATCATTTTATTATATCATTGTTAGTGATTAACATTATTGGTGATGTCTAAAAAATTTCATATAGAAAAGGGCATTGTGTGCCGTATTAGCCGAAGGGATGTCCATGCTAGGAATGACCTAGCTGTTGGTATTGTTAGTCGTGCCTCTTCTTTTCTAGGAATGACCTGGTTGCTAATATTATGAGTCTCTAACTTGAAAAATTAACACAGTATCATTGTTAGTGATTTTAACATTATTGGCGATGTCTAAAGTTTTATATGGGAAAGGGCATTGCGCGCCGTATTAACCGAAGGGATGTCTTTGGTAGGAATGACCTGGTTGCTAGTATTGTTAGTCGCGCCTCCTTTTTTCTCGGGAATGACCTGGTTGCTAGTATTGCAAGTCTTTAACTTAAAAAGTTAATACAATATTGAATATATATATATATAATTGCTGGTGGTTAACATTATTGGCGAAACACAAAATTAACACAATATTGGATATTAAATTATTATTTTATATATAAATCATTGTTAGTGATTAACATTATTGGCGATGTCTAGAAAGTTCTACATAGGAAAAGGCATTGCGCACCATGTTAATCGAAGGGATGTCCATGGTAGGAATGACTTGGTCGTTAGTATTGTTAGTCGCACCTTCTCTTTCTTGGGAATGACCTGGTTGCTAATATTGTGAGTCTCTAACTTAAAAAAGTAACACAAAATTAACACTATTGAATTTTAAATTATTATATATATATATATATATATATATATTGTTAGTGATTAACATTATTGGCGATATCTAGAAAGTTCTATATAGGAATGGGCATTGCGCGTCGTATTAACCGAAGGGATGTCCATGGTAGGAATGTCCTGGTCGTTAGTATTGTTAGTCGCGCCTCCTCTTTCTTTGGAATGACCTGGTTGCTTATATTGCGAGTCTCTAACTTAAAAAAGTAACACAAAATTAACACTATTGAATTTTAAATTATTATATATATATATATATATATATATATATATATATATATATATATATATTGTTAGTGATTAACATTATTGGCGATATCTAGAAAGTTCTATATAGGAATGGGCATTGCGCGTCGTATTAACCGAAGGGATGTCCATGGTAGGAATGACCTGGTCGATAGTATTGTTAGTCGTGCCTCCTCTTTCTTGGGAATGACTTGGTTGCTAATATTGTGAGTCTCTAACTTAAGAAAGTAATATAAAATTAAAACAATATTGGATATTAACTTCTTATTTAATATATATATATATATATATATATATATATATATATATCATTGTTAATGATAAACATTATTGGCGATGTCTAGAAAGTTCTACATAGGAATGGGCATTGCGCACCGTATTAATCGAAGGGATGTCCATGGTAGGAATGACCTGGTCGCTAGTATTGTTAGTCGTGCTTCCTCTTTCTTGGGAATGATCTGGTTGCTAATATTGTGAGTCTCTATCTTAAAAAAGTAACACGAATAACACAATATTGGATATTAAATTATTATTTTATATAGTGATTAATTGTTAGTGATCAACATTATTGGCGATGTCTAGAAAGTTCTACATAAGAAAGGGCATTGCGCGCCGTATTAACCGAAGGGATGTCCATGGTAGGAATGACCTGGTCGCTAGTATTGTTAGTCGCGCCTCCTCTTTCTTGGGAATGACCTGGTTGCTAATATTGTGAGTCTCTAACTGAAAAAAGTAACACAAAATTAACACAATATTGAATATTAAATTATTATTTTATATAGTGAGTAATGGTTAGTGATTAACATTATTGGCGATGTCTAGAAAGTTCTGCATAGGAAAGGGCATTGCGCGCCGTATTAACCGAAGGGATGTCCATGGTAGGAATGACCTGGTTGCTAGTATTGTTAGTCGCGCCTCCTCTTTCTTGGGAATGACCTGGTTGCTAATATTGTGAGTCTCTAACTGAAAAAAGTAACACAAAATTAACACAATATTGAATATTAAATTATTATTTTATATAGTGAGTAATTGTTAGTGATTAACATTATTGGCGATGTCTAGAAAGTTCTGCATAGGAAAGGGCATTGCGCGCCGTATTAACCGAAGGGATGTCCATGGTAGGAATGACCTGGTTGCTAGTATTGTTAGTCGCGCCTCTTCTTTCTTAGGAATGACCTGGTTGCTAATATTGTGAGTCTCTAACTGAAAAAAGTAACACAAAATTAACACAATATTGAATATTAAATTATTATTTTATACAGTGATTAATTGTTAGTGATTAACATTATTGGCGATGTCTAGAAAGTTCTGCATAGGAAAGGGCATTGCGCGCCGTATTAACCGAAGGGATGTCCATGGTAGGAATGACCTGGTAGCTAGTATTGTTAGTCGCGCCTACTCTTTCTTGGGAATGACCTGATTGCTAATATTGTGAGTCTCTAACTTAAAAAAGTAACACGATTAACACAATATTGGATATTAAATTATTATTTTATATAGTGATTAACATTATTGGCGATGTCTAGAAAGTTCTACATAAGAAAGGGCAATGCGCGCCGTATTAACCGAAGGGATGTCCATGGTAGGATTGACCTGGTCGCTAGTATTGTTAGTCGCGCCTCCTCTTTCTTGGGAATGACCTGGTTGCTAATATTGCGAGTCTCTAACTGAAAAAAATAACACAAAATTAACACAATATTGAATATTAAATTATTATTTTATATAGTGATTAATTGTTAGTGATTAACATTATTGGCGATGTCTAGAAAGTTCTGCATAGGAAAGGGCATTGTGTGCTGTATTAATCGAAGGGATGTCCTTGGTAGGAATGACCTGGTTGTTAGTATTGTTAGTTGCGCCTCCTCTTTCCTGAGAATTAGTATTGTGATTCTAATTGAAAAAAGTAACACAAAATATTTGTATGTATTATAATTAGTGATTAACATTATTGGCGATGTCTAGAAAGTTTTAAACGACTAAAAGTTACTTTTATTAATAACGCATAATCACTAGTTAAAATATTAAAAGAAAAAAATACTCTAAGTAATTAAAATAAAATACAAACTATTTCCTATAATTATAACAATCCCATAAAAAATAATTAGAAATATATTCCATATCAGTATTATTTTAATGTTTAGGCGAATTTAATTTATTTTAATTAGAAATATATTCCATATCAGTGGAAATTAATTTTAATTCATATTTTGTTATCGTTATTACATATTCTAAGACAAAAGGATGCCCAAAATTTTAAATTATTGCTTTTATCGTTTTTTCTTTATGTTAAATTGTTATTTTGTCTTTATTTACTTATAAAGACTTTTAACCTTTTTTGCCTTTTGCGTACCTATTTCTTTTTCTTTCTTTTCCTGGTGGTGTTGTTGTTGGAGCTGCTCTGTTGATAATATGAAAGGCTATGTTGATAAATGTTTTCATTAACAGCTTTGGAAAATTGGGCATTGTGAATTTGGCCTGTTTCTTGGCAGGGCAAAAAATCTGATGGCATTTTAAATGCAACTGTTGTTGCAACCATGGCAGTGGCACACTCTCTGTCCTTATGACATGTATATAGATTTGAGCCATTAGTGGTAATCTACTACTTTTCTCAGCTTTTTGATTGATTTAATTTTTCCCTTTTTTAGGTTTAATTTATTTAATTAATACCTTGTGCATTTATTTAATTTTATGAATTATTGCTATTATCATTTTTTTTGTAGTTTTTATTATTGTATTCTATTAGTTGGTATTTTAGTATATCGTTCACAATGTCTAGAAAATACATATTTCTTTGTGCACCGTATTTACTCGAGTGTCCTTTCTTTTCTAATAATTGTTTGGGTGCTAGTACTGTAAGTCTCACTTGTTATGCTTGTTATGATGTTCTAGGGGAGTGGTTCTCATATATATAGGACCTGTTGTGCTTGGTGTGATGCTCTAGGTGAGTGAATCTTATATATAAAGAAAACTATTTTTTACTCTCAGAAGTCGCTAATACATTTTAGGTGTTTTTCTTTACAAGGTATCATAGCATGGTAAAATATAATGAATTTACTTGATTTGGGTTAGAGTGATTTTGTTTCATGTGATCGCATTTTATACTTGTCTTTCTTATCCTTATAGTAGTGATGGTTACTTGGTAATATATTCATGTTGACTATGATGTTCACTAACTTCTCTTTTTATAAAAAATATCAACTTTTATATCTTAATTACCACTAGGCATGATGATATAAATTCAAAGTTCTTGATCATAATCATGTAACTCAATAGTTCATTTTTGTACTACAGGTCAAATATATTTAAATATCACACTAATGGTCATGATGAAATCAGTGTTCAGTCTTTGGTTATAATCATACCAAACAAGTGTTATTTGCCCTAGACTAAAGAGAATATTACCATATGTTTTAAAAAACACAATAATTAAGAAATATTTTTTTAATGAAAGAAAGAATAAATATGAAAGTTTTTTGTGAAAAATTCTTTAGTTAAGTTTTCTATTTATAGCCAAAAATCTTATTATAAATTAAGATTTTTTAAATTAATCTTAAACTGTATATTTTAAGATAATGATTAATTCATTTCACTTATTTCTTTTTTTAAGATTTCTTAATTTAAACCATTTATTTAAAGAACATTTTTAATCTACACAGTATATAATTATTACATTATTTTTAATCTATATCACTTATTTCAAATCATTTAATTTATATCATTAAATTAATTCTATACACAAAACAACTAACTTTATATATGAAATAATAAACTTTATATATAAAACTAAATAATTTTATGTAGTTTAACACAAGAAAATAATTTACTTTATATAATTTATATAGAGTAATAATTGTATATAAATTATTATAATAAAAATGAACAACTATATATTATTTATTATAAAATAAATAAATAATATTGTCAATTTAATTATTTAATAATAATTCTCAATTATTCATTTTTACGACTAATTGTTCTAAATGTAGTGTAGTTGACTCTCTGAGTTAGATGAGCAAAAAAAAAAAAAACTAATAATGGAATATAACAGTTTAATCAACTCATTAATATGATAATTTACTAAGATGGTGTTTTTAATCAACAGTTTAATTTTTGATCCTCTATTCTAATATGAATGATGTTAATTTAGGGATGTCGTTTCCTAGAAGTTCATCAAAATGCTTTTAAAATAATCCCCCGCGTGAAGGTTCGTGATGTAAATTGATTAAAGATGTTTATTTGTATTTGTGTGAGCTTAGGAGCATATTTAAGGCTTGTAAACCAATTTTTCAGAATGTTCCACCTTTTTCCCGAATAGGAAATGAAGGTTATAACTAGACCTGGCAAATGGGCGGGCCGGGGCAAAACTGTTCGATTTTTTGCGGGTTACATAACCCTTGGCCTGTGTGGGCCGGTCCGGGTCGGCCTGCGGGATTTTTTGTGTATTTTTTTTCAATTTTTTTTATTTATTATGTCCTATAATTTAAAATATTAAGTAAGACATAAAATGTTCTTCTAACTCACGAAAAAGCATACATAACTGATTAACTTTTTATATTAGGAATAAATATTAACACTAATTATTCACAATTATAACACATTATTTTTTAAATTATTCATAATTCTTTATTTGATTCATTTTCTAAGTTATTTTTTTTTGGTCAACAATGTCGAGCAATATAATTTTTAAAAAAAATAAAAATAAATGTAACCCGTGGGCCGTGTGGTGCCAAAACGTGTCGGTCCGAAAATGGTTTAGCTTTTTTTGGGCTGTATTTTTGTGGCCCAAAGTCTGGTTTTTTTGGGCCGCCCCGGCCTGCGGGCCATTTTGCTATGTCTAATTACAACAATTAAGAAATCTCAAAATTGTAAATTTGATTTTATAAAAATTCACGTAAAAAGCATAATATATTATAATATTATGTTATTAGGTTAAAGTATCTTTCTTGGCACGAAATCACAAATAGTCCTTGTAACTTGTCTGAAGAAAAACGTAACATGTGTTAAGTACCCTATACTCTGTAATCTTTATTCAGCTCTGTGAGGAAGATGTCAAACTTTGAGATTGTTTAATTAGAGAAATCCTTTTGATGACGAACAATGTTTAAATTCAATTTTCTCCATTGATTAACTTATCACGTTAGATCCTGTACTGTACGTCATTGTACATTAATTTTACTGTTATGGAATTTACAAAACTACTGGATACAAATATACATGAACAATCAAATCTTTTATCATTCAAACATGTATTTGTACAAACAATTTCTTCCAAAATTTTCACAATAATCATAACATTAAATCATATCAGCCTATTAGGGCAAATGTAACTCTTTTGGTATGAAGTTACTCCTTGGAAACTTGCTAGAAGAAAAACGCAGATAAAACCAAATGTATAGTAATATAAAGTTACACAAAATACCACAATATATATATGAACATTCATAGCGTGTCATTGTCATCCGACTAAAGTCTTAACAATTATATCGCTTTTATCTTATAAATCCTTTAACCTAAATTGCCTTTAACGTAACATCTGTGCCCAGGCCACAAATATTAAGAATAACTTGGTAGTTGGTGATTGAAATAATAGAGATATAAATAGTGAACAGAAGACACAAGATAAATCATAACTTAAGGAGTGAACAATTTTGACTTTGTCAATATTCAAAAAATGACCAAAATATTAACTTGATGTATAGAAAAAAATGTTCAAGTCCAAGAGTAATGTCCTACATCCATAGGGAAGAAAGTTAACGGTAAGGTTTACGGTATAGAGAATTGGTAAAAATGTTCATAGTTTAAATAAATGTCCACAGTTTAAAAGTTCAAGTTCCATAAGTTAATAGACCAAGTAAATTTCTACAGTTTTAAAGTTCATAGATCAAATATAACGATAGAAATTTAATAGGAATGTTTTGTCAAAGGGTCTAGGGTTTAGGGTTTAAGGGTCTAGGAGTTTAGGATTTGGGGTCTAGGGTCTAGGGTCTAGGGTTTAGGGTCTAGGGTGTTGGGGTTAGGGTTTAGGGTCTGGGGGCTAGGGGTTTGGGGTGTAGGGTTTAGGGTCTAGGGGTTAGGGGCTAGGGTTTAGGGGCTAGGGGCTAGGGGCTAGGGGCTAGGGTCTAGGGTTCAGGGTTTAGGGTTTAGATGCTACCACGTCTAGGGTCTAGGGGCTAGGGGCTAGGGGCTAGGGGCTAGGGTTGGGGGTTAGGGGTTAGGGTTAGGGTTAGGGTTAAGGGGTCAGGGGTCAGGGGTCAGGGTTTGGGGTGGGGGTTGGGGGTTGGGGGTTGGGGTTTGGGGTTTGGGGTTTGGGGGGCTGGGGGCTGGGGGCTGGGGGTCGGGGCTAGGGGCTAGGGGCTAGGGGGCTAGGGGGCTAGGGGGCTAGGGGGCTAGGGTTGGGGGTCGGGGGTGGGGGTCGGGGTTCTAGGGGTCGGGGGTTTAGGGGTTGGGGGCGGGGGCTGGGGGCTGGGGGCTGGGGGCGGGGTCGGGGTCGGGGGTCTGGGGGCTGGGGGCTGGGGGCTGGGGGCTGGGGGTCTCGGGGTCTCGGGGTCTCGGGGTCTCGGGGCTCGGGGCTCGGGGCTCGGGGCTCGGGGCTGGGGGCTGGGGGCTCGGGGCTGGGGGGCTGGGGGGCTGGGGTCTGGGGTCTGGGGTCTGGGGTCTGGGGTCTAGGGGCTAGGGGCTAGGGGTTTCGGGTTTGGGGGGTTTCGGGTTTAGGGTTTAGGGGTTAGGGGTTAGGGTTGGGGGTTGGGGGTTGGGGGTTGGGGGTTTGGGGGTTGGGGTGTAGGGTGTAGGGTGTAGGGTGTAGGGTGTAGGGCTGGGGGCTGGGGGTTAGGGGGTTAGGGTTTAGGGGGTTAGGGGGTTAGGGGGTTTGGGGGTTTGGGGTTTGGGGTTTGGGGTTTAGGGTTTAGGGTTTTTATTCTAGGGTTTAGGGTTTAGGGTCTAGGGTCTAGGGTCTAGGGTCTAGGGTCTAGGGTCTAGGGTCTAGGGTCTAATTTTCTAGGGTTTTAGGGTCTAGGGTCTAGGGTCTAGGTTCTAGGGTAGGGTGTAGTGTAGGGTGTAGGGTGTAGGGTGTAGGGTCTGGGGTCTGGGGTCTGGGGTCTGGGGTCGGGTGTCTGGGGTCTGGGGTCTCGGGTCTCGGGTCTGGGGTCTGGGGTCTGGGGTCCGGGGTCCGGGGTCCTGGGTCCGGGGGTCCCGGGGTCCCGGGGTCCCGGGGTCCGGGGTCGGGGGTCGGGGGTCGGGGGTCGGGGGTCCGGGGTCCGGGGTCTAGGGGTCTAGGGGTCTCGGGGTCTCGGGGTCTCGGGTCTCGGGTCTCGGGTCTAGGGTCTAGGGTCTAGGGTTTTAATTCTAGGGTTTAGGGTCTAGGGTCTAGGGTTAGGGGTTGGGGGTTGGGGGTTAGGGGTTAGGGGTTAGGGGTTAGGGTCTAGGGGTTAGGGGTTAGGGTCTGGGGTCTGGGGTCTGGGGTTTAGGGGCTAGGGTTTGGGGTTTGGGGGTTGGGGGTTGGGGTTGGGGTTGGGGGTTGGGGGTGGGGGTGGGGGTTGGGGGTTGGGGGTTGGGGGTTGGGGTCTGGGGTCTGGGGTCTGGGGTGTAGATTAAAGAACATTTTTAATCTACACCGTATATAATTATTACATTATTTTTAATCTATATCACTTATTTCAAATCATTTAATTTATATCATTAAATTAATTCTATACACAAAACAACTAACTTTATATATGAAATAATAAACTTTATATATAAAACTAAATAATTTTATGTAGTTTAACACAAGAAAATAATTTACTTTATATAATTTATATAGAGTAATAATTGTATATAAATTATTATAATAAAAATGAACAACTATATATTATTTATTATAAAATAAATAAATAATATTGTCAATTTAATTATTTAATAATAATTCTCAATTATTCATTTTTACGACTAATTGTTCTAAATGTAGTGTAGTTGACTCTCTGAGTTAGATGAGCAAAAAAAAAAAAAACTAATAATGGAATATAACAGTTTAATCAACTCATTAATATGATAATTTACTAAGATGGTGTTTTTAATCAACAGTTTAATTTTTGATCCTCTATTCTAATATGAATGATGTTAATTTAGGGATGTCGTTTCCTAGAAGTTCATCAAAATGCTTTTAAAATAATCCCCCGCGTGAAGGTTCGTGATGTAAATTGATTAAAGATGTTTATTTGTATTTGTGTGAGCTTAGGAGCATATTTAAGGCTTGTAAACCAATTTTTCAGAATGTTCCACCTTTTTCCCGAATAGGAAATGAAGGTTATAACTAGACCTGGCAAATGGGCGGGCCGGGGCAAAACTGTTCGATTTTTTGCGGGTTACATAACCCTTGGCCTGTGTGGGCCGGTCCGGGTCGGCCTGCGGGATTTTTTGTGTATTTTTTTTCAATTTTTTTTATTTATTATGTCCTATAATTTAAAATATTAAGTAAGACATAAAATGTTCTTCTAACTCACGAAAAAGCATACATAACTGATTAACTTTTTATATTAGGAATAAATATTAACACTAATTATTCACAATTATAACACATTATTTTTTAAATTATTCATAATTCTTTATTTGATTCATTTTCTAAGTTATTTTTTTTTGGTCAACAATGTCGAGCAATATAATTTTTAAAAAAAATAAAAATAAATGTAACCCGTGGGCCGTGTGGTGCCAAAACGTGTCGGTCCGAAAATGGTTTAGCTTTTTTTGGGCTGTATTTTTGTGGCCCAAAGTCTGGTTTTTTTGGGCCGCCCCGGCCTGCGGGCCATTTTGCTATGTCTAATTACAACAATTAAGAAATCTCAAAATTGTAAATTTGATTTTATAAAAATTCACGTAAAAAGCATAATATATTATAATATTATGTTATTAGGTTAAAGTATCTTTCTTGGCACGAAATCACAAATAGTCCTTGTAACTTGTCTGAAGAAAAACGTAACATGTGTTAAGTACCCTATACTCTGTAATCTTTATTCAGCTCTGTGAGGAAGATGTCAAACTTTGAGATTGTTTAATTAGAGAAATCCTTTTGATGACGAACAATGTTTAAATTCAATTTTCTCCATTGATTAACTTATCACGTTAGATCCTGTACTGTACGTCATTGTACATTAATTTTACTGTTATGGAATTTACAAAACTACTGGATACAAATATACATGAACAATCAAATCTTTTATCATTCAAACATGTATTTGTACAAACAATTTCTTCCAAAATTTTCACAATAATCATAACATTAAATCATATCAGCCTATTAGGGCAAATGTAACTCTTTTGGTATGAAGTTACTCCTTGGAAACTTGCTAGAAGAAAAACGCAGATAAAACCAAATGTATAGTAATATAAAGTTACACAAAATACCACAATATATATATGAACATTCATAGCGTGTCATTGTCATCCGACTAAAGTCTTAACAATTATATCGCTTTTATCTTATAAATCCTTTAACCTAAATTGCCTTTAACGTAACATCTGTGCCCAGGCCACAAATATTAAGAATAACTTGGTAGTTGGTGATTGAAATAATAGAGATATAAATAGTGAACAGAAGACACAAGATAAATCATAACTTAAGGAGTGAACAATTTTGACTTTGTCAATATTCAAAAAATGACCAAAATATTAACTTGATGTATAGAAAAAAATGTTCAAGTCCAAGAGTAATGTCCTACATCCATAGGGAAGAAAGTTAACGGTAAGGTTTACGGTATAGAGAATTGGTAAAAATGTTCATAGTTTAAATAAATGTCCACAGTTTAAAAGTTCAAGTTCCATAAGTTAATAGACCAAGTAAATTTCTACAGTTTTAAAGTTCATAGATCAAATATAACGATAGAAATTTAATAGGAATGTTTTGTCAAAGGGTCTAGGGTTTAGGGTTTAAGGGTCTAGGGGTTTAGGATTTGGGGTCTAGGGTCTAGGGTCTAGGGTTTAGGGTCTAGGGTGTTGGGGTTAGGGTTTAGGGTTTAGGGTCTGGGGGCTAGGGGTTTGGGGTGTAGGGTTTAGGGTCTAGGGGTTAGGGGCTAGGGTTTAGGGGCTAGGGGCTAGGGGCTAGGGTCTAGGGTTCAGGGTTTAGGGTTTAGATGCTATCACGTCTAGGGTCTAGGGGCTAGGGGCTAGGGGCTAGGGGCTAGGGTTGGGGGTTAGGGGTTAGGGGTTAGGGTTAGGGTTAGGGTTAAGGGTTCAGGGGTCAGGGGTCAGGGGTCAGGGTTTGGGGTGGGGGTTGGGGGTTGGGGTTTGGGGTTTGGGGTTTGGGGGGCTGGGGGCTGGGGGCTGGGGGTCGGGGGTCGGGGCTAGGGGCTAGGGGCTAGGGGGCTAGGGGGCTAGGGGGCTAGGGTTGGGGGTCGGGGGTGGGGGTCGGGGTTCTAGGGGTCGGGGGTTTAGGGGTTGGGGGCGGGGGCTGGGGGCTGGGGGCGGGGGCGGGGTCGGGGTCGGGGGTCTGGGGGCTGGGGGCTGGGGGCTGGGGGTCTCGGGGTCTCGGGGTCTCGGGTCTCGGGGCTCGGGTCTCGGGTCTCGGGTCTCGGGTCTCGGGGGCTCGGGGGCTGGGGGGCTGGGGGCTGGGTCTGGGGTCTGGGGTCTGGGGTCTGGGGTCTGGGGTCTGGGGTCAGGGGTCAGGGGTCAGGGGTCTAGGGGTCTAGGGGTCTAGGGTCTAGGGTCTAGGGTCTAGGGTCTAGGGGTTTCGGGTTTGGGGGGTTTCGGGTTTAGGGGTTAGGGTTGGGGGTTGGGGGTTGGGGGTTTGGGGGTGGGGGTTGGGGTGTAGGGTGTAGGGTGTAGGGTGTAGGGTGTAGGGCTGGGGGCTGGGGGCTGGGGGCTGGGGGCTGGGGGTTAGGGGGTTAGGGTTTAGGGGTTTAGGGGGTTTGGGGTTTGGGGTTTGGGGTTTAGGGTTTAGGGTTTTTATTCTAGGGTTTAGGGTTTAG